>CAUYSK010100402.1:0-43968 GCA_963575035.1 Avahi laniger
GCTTGAGTCCAGGAGTTTGAGGTTGCTGTGAGCTAGGCTGACGCCACGGCACTCGCTCCAGGCAAGAGAGTGAGACTCTGTCTCGAAAAAAAAAAAAAAAAAACTAAGACATAAACACATACATTAGCTCAGGTTTACACAGGGTTATGGTAATTAAAATCACTGTCTACTTCCACTGTTTGTCTCACTAGAAGGTCTTCAAGGGCATAACACACATGGAATGTTATCTCCTACGATAATAATGCCTTTCCCAGGTAATACTTCCTGAAAGACATGCTTGAGGTTGTTTTACAATTAGCTTTTTGTTAATAAGTAGAAAAAGTACACTCAAAAACAACAACAAAAAATATAGTACAGTAAATACATATATAGGTAACATAGAGACTTATCAAGTATTGTGTATTGTTATAATTGTATGTGTTATACTTTTATATGACTGACAGTATGGTAAGTTTCTTTACACCAGCATCACCAAAAATTAATGAGTGATGTGTTGTACTCTCACATGACAGCTATGATATCACTAAGCAATAAGCACATTTTAGCTCCATTATAATCTTAGAGGACCACCATCAGATATGTGGTCCATCATTGATGAAAACATCATCATGCAATGCATTAAATTATAATTTTCAGACAGATCATGCTCAGAGTTGACATCAGTGAGATGGTGGAGTAGAATATTCTTTGGCATCACTCCCCTGACACAAATACAACTAGCAACCATTCAAAGACAAGAATACTATACTAAATTCATCAGAACTAATGCAAGAAGCAGAAACACCCCTGGACCTGCAGAAATAAGCCATAACCAGGAAGAGAAACTGTCGTTTTAGACCATGCCACCTCCTTCTCCAAGCCAGCATGATGTCACTCACTGAGAATTTCCCTACACTCATGATTTCTGAGGTGAGAGGAGGGAATTGGAGGTAGATGTTTGATTTCTCCTCCAGTCTGGAAATCTTTGCAAGAAGGCTATTCTGGTCCTATCCTATAGGAAACATTGGAAATGGCAGGAGGGCTGAATCACTTGGGGTAAATTGGAGGCAAAGAGCAGGATTGCTGATGCATGGATCCTGGCAGCTGCTTGGAATTCCTATCAGTGGGGATGCCAGGCTGAAGAAACTGGCAGGCACTATGGTGATGCAAGGGGCATAATTTTCAGGAAGGCCCAAATCCCTGGCTGAAGTCCTTACAAAGCCCAGGTGCTCACATAGAGTCTTCCCCTGAACTGGAAACAACTAAAAGGTTGGCAATTAATATCTGGTGACACTACATCTTCCTCAGACCCTGAAACCACTGCAAGTCTGTGTTTAAATTCCTGGGCAGTGCTTAAGTGTTTGCAGTAAGACTTTCCTAGACAAACAATGGAAAGGTAGCAAATAAGTTCTAGTGTAGTATTTTAGGTCCAATGTTCACTATAGGTCCTCCTCAGAATGAGTAGCAGTAGCAAGTCAGAGATTAAATTCAATATTAAGTAGTAAAGTTCTAATATCACCAAAGAACATGTGTAAAAACTGGAAGAGGTGTCCATCTCCTAAAATGTACAAACATCTATGCAAATACACAAAAACTGTGAAAAGTCAGGAAAATGTGACATTACCAAAGGAGCCAAGAAATACCCAGTAATGGGCTCAGAAGAATTGAAGTTCTATGAATTGTCTGAAAAAGAATTCAAAATAATCCTCTTAAAGTAGTTCAGGGAATCATAAGAAAATCCAGATAGAAAATTAAATGGAATTTGGAAAACAATCCTGGAACGAAATGAAAAATCTGAAAAAGAAATAGAAGAATTATGAAATAGAAATCCTTTCACAATAACTGAAATAAAAAACTCATTAGAAAACTTCAACAGCCGACTTGATCAAACAGAGGAAAGAATTAGCAAGCATCAAGAAAGAACATATGAAATTACTCAATCAGAGGAGCAATTAAAAAAAAAAAAAATAAAAAGATGAGCAGGCCTCCATGGACTATGGGACAAAATCAAGCAAACTAGTATCCACATAATACAAGTTCCTGAAGGAGATGAGACTGAAAAGAGGCCTGGAAAGCATATTTAAGAAAAAATGTTTGAAAATACTGCAAGTCTGGAGAAAGACAACAGTATCCAGATAAAGGATGCTCAAAGGTCACCAATAAAATTGAGCCAACAAGAAATTTTCTAAGGTATATAATCAAATTACCAAAAATCAAAGACACATAAAGAACACTGAAAGCAGCAAGAGAAAAGCAACATCACATTCAACATAGCGCCAATACAGCTTTCAGTGGATTTTCCAGCATAAACACTTCACATCAGGTGACTGTGAGATGGTATATTCAAAGTGCTGAAGGAAAAAATAAATAGCAGCCACGAATACTGTACCCAACAAAGCTATCCTTCAAATACAAGGGAGAGATAAAGACTTTTCCAAACACACAAAAACTGAGAGAATTCATAAACACCAGACCTGTCTTATGAGAAATGTTAAAAGAAAGTTATTCAATCTGAAAGAAAAGGACACTATCATGTAACAAAAAAATATTTGAAGATATGAAACCTACTGGAATCTACAGCCATACCGCCCTGACAGCGCCCGATCCCATCTGAAAGCCACTGGAAAAAGTAAGTATACAGACAAATTTAGAATACTTTAATAGTATGATTGTGGTGGGTAAACCACTTATATCTTTACCGTGAAGCCTAAATGACCAAATTATTAAAGAAAATAATACTACAGTTGATTAAGAGATAGGCAATATAAAAGATGTAAATTGAGACATCAAAAAGTGAAAATGAGGTGTAAAATGGTGTTAAAGTGTATTATGATTTTCGCTAACTGAGCTAACTTTTTAACTAAAATGAATAAGCCATTTTCCTCAATTTTGCAAGATATCAAATGAGATTCCAATAAAGGGATGTTTTCTCTTATACAAATAAATGATTCAGCTTATCCAATGAGTAAATGGCACTAAAATTAAAGATTTATGTGACTTTTATTGAGTTATATTAATTATGCAATATAAATTTCTCTAAATTATTAACTGAAATTTTCCCTTACGTTCACTGATTAATGCACTCAAGGGAAATCTCCACAAACATAAGTATTTATATAGATTATGCAAAACTTGTTTTATACACTTAATTAAAGAAAAGCTGAACTATATGAACACAAACAAATTAACATTATATGCCTCAGCTTCTCCTGGGAACATAAAAATACTTATCTCTAGAATAGTAAATGCAGCAGTTAGAATTCTGTTAAAAATGCACTTAAACAAAAGTTAAGATGTGACAGGCATACGAGATGAGTGAATCTAACTATATTCAGCTATATAAACAGGCTCTAATCCTTAATTGCTACTATAGTATTATATGAAAAATAAATAGAAGATGCATCATGAAAATGCATCTCAGTATAATGAACCACATCTGTCACTCTTCCCTTTTTAGCTGGCCATTTTATAAGCATTTATTCTGATTTAAAGTCGTTTCAGTGCACAAATATTTACTGAGTAAAGTTGACTTCTCAAACATGATCCTTTTCAGCAGAATGGAGAAAATATGATCATAAATATTATAAAATATTTCTGACCATAAACACGGAAAAATAAGGAGAATGGCATATGAAGTAGCAACACTGCATAATTTTAAAGGGATGAGAATTTCATAAATTTGGTAATATAGAAAACTCCTGTATTTTCCTTTTATGGATCACATAAAAAATACAGCATGGTGAATATAGTTAATAATTTATTGTATACCTAAAAATTACTAGGAAAGTAGATCCCAACAAAAATGTATAAATATGTTAATGATGGATTCATTAATTAGCTTGATTTAACCATTACACAATATATACATATGTCAAAACATCACATTGTACACCATAAATATATGCAATTTTATTTGTCAACTTAATGAAAAATAAAAAGAAATTATATATAATATAAAAAATAGAGTTGCAGGTGATCTTTTAAATAATTTCACTTATTTACTTTCTCTAATAAATGAGTTAATTAAGGCTTGTATAATAATGTAGTCAGTAAATTAGAGTCAGTATGATGATAAACTCTGAATTTTTTGCCATTGAATATTCTATTATACCACATAGCCTACTTTCTAGAAACATTTATTAAATTTTAAAGTACATTTAAAATATGTGCTATTTTATTTTAGTGAAATTTTGCATCTTCTTTTAGATTCTTTGGGTTCAAATTGGAAATAAATTCAGTTAAATATGAACATAATGCACATAAAGGACAATGCCAAATATTGTCATCATGCCATTCTTTCCTGAAACTATAAAATCTCTGAGAATTACACCACTAAGATTAATAAAAATAAACATAAAAATAGTTTTTTTTTATTTCAGCATATTACGGGGGTACCAGTGTTTAGGTTACATATATTGCCTTTGCCCCACCCAAGTCAGAGCTTCAACCATGTCCATCCCCCAGATGGTACACACTATATCCATTAGGTGTGAATATACCCATACCCTCTTTCCTCCTCCATCTGCCCTATACCGGATGAATGTTACTACTATATGTGCACATAAATGTTGATCAGTTAATATCAATTTGATGCTGAGTACATGGGATGTTTGTTTTCCCATTCTTTTGATACTTCACTTAGTAGAATGGACTCCAGCTCTATCCAGGATGATACAAGAGGTGCTAGATCACCGTTGTTTTTTGTGGCTGAGTAGAACTCCATGGTATACATATACCACGTTTTATTAATCCACTCATGTATTGATGGGCACCTGGGTTGTTCCCACATCTTTGCAATTGTGAATTGTGCCACTATAAACATTCTAGTGCAGATGTCTTTTTTATAGGATGTCTTTTTTTCCTTTGGGTAGACTCCCAGTAATGGAATTGCTGGATCAAATGGTAGTTCTACTTGTAGCTCTTTGAGGTATTTCCATATTACTTTCCACAGAGGTTGTACTGGTTAACAGTCCCACCAAAAGTGTATGAGTGTTTGTATCTCTCCACATCCATGCCAACATTTATTGTTTTGGGACTTTTTGATAAAGGCCATTCTCACTGGAGTTAAGTGATATCTCATTATGGTTTTGATTTGCATTTGCCTGATGA
Organism: Avahi laniger; assembly: GCA_963575035.1. Classification (NCBI taxonomy): domain Eukaryota; kingdom Metazoa; phylum Chordata; class Mammalia; order Primates; family Indriidae; genus Avahi; species Avahi laniger. The sequence goes on from CAUYSK010100402.1 coordinate 5,089, forward strand.
TTAGACATGTTAAGCATTTTTTCATATTTTTTTTGGCCATTAGTCTGTCTCCTTTTGAAAAGTTTGCCCACTTTTTGACATTTTTGCCAACACTTGGCTTTGTCAATCTGCTTTTCCATTAGGACCAATTTACTAAAAATATCTTTTCATGTCATATAGCCTTCTCTTGATTTAAACTATTAAGACATAAAATTATCATTTAACTTTTATTTTCAGCAGTGACAAATAAACTTGCATTAGATACATATCTACAGATCTTCTTCTCAGACAGTATATCAAGTTATAAAACTAGTATGGACATGTGTAGTCATTTTAAATTCTATGGGAATGATATTTATGGGAGTAAAATTTGACACCTTGTAAAATAAAAGTTGATGTTTATGTGGGTGTCACCACATGGATAAATGAAAAATATTTTTAGCCTCAAAATCACATTTGGATACTTTTCACAATGCCAAATAATTGTATTAGTTCTTCCTTTTGTTCATTGCTGAACATTGTCTGAAAAAGAAATTATTGACCTTCATTGAAATATAATTCTCATCCTGAGTGAAAGATCTATGTAGTTCATTAGATGACATATTTGTGATATAAATGACATATTTCTAATGTAATTTATAATTATAAATTTCCAATGTAAATTATAATTTATAAATTCAGAAAGATTTATTTATGTTTATAAGTACTTTGCAGTGGAAACCCTGCTGTATAGCTTTTAAGATTATTGATATAGGTAAGTTGGATAAGTAACTTTATAGTAATTTGTAATAATAGCTAAAATAATATATGTATATTTTTATGTATTATATATAATTTTTATATTCAGTAGCTAATGATAGTTAAATGTTTATTGAGCACATATATCTGGTAGTCTCAGCAATTATGTAATGTTTGTTAGGGAAAATATCTTTTCATTTTTTAATCCATCCATCCGTCAGCAGACACTTAGGTTGTTTCCATAGGTTGGCTATTGTGAATAATACTGAAATGAACATGTTCAATGAACATGGGAGTTCAGACAGCTCTTTAATTATTATTAATTATTTTACCGCCTTTGAAGATATATATGTGTGTGTATATATTATGTGTATGCGTGTGTGTATGTGTATTATATAATCTTCAGTGGTAGGATTGCTGAATACATTCCCACTAACGGTTTACAAGGGTTCCAAATTCTATATATCCTGCTGATACTTGTTATCTTTTGATTTTTTGATAATAGCCATCTTAACAGGTGTGAGGTAACATCTTACTTTGATTTGCTTTTCCCTGATGATTATTGATATTGGGTTCCTTTTCGTGTCTTCTCTGGAAAAATGTATATTCAGTTATTTGCCCATTTTTACATTGTGTGTGTTTTTTTTATTGAGTTGTATGAGTTTTTTATATATTTTGTATATTAATCCCTTATCATATATATGGTTCACAAATGTTTTCTCACAATCTGTAGGTTGTCTTTTTATTTTGTTGCGTGAAACTTTTTAGTTTAATATAGTCTCACATGTTTATTTTTGCTTTTGTTGCCTGTGATTTTGATTTTAAATTCAAAACATTTGAAATAAATTTCATAATAAAATAATTCAATTATAATGATAGTTACTGAGATAGACACTGTATTGCCACTTTACATATATGATTTTATTAATTACTGTATGGTATGAACTTATCCTCATTTTACAGAGGTGAACATTTAGGAGTGAAGAGTGTGAATGCATGCATATGTATTTACATAGACATAGATACAGATATAGATAATGTTCTCCAAAGTTATATGACTTAAAAATTGCAAGAGCTAAAAAATATTTGTTTGACATGCCTGTCTCATACATCCTCATTTTAGCCACTATATTAAATATCACTGCTACAGCTAACCTTCATTCACTTTATCATTGTTCAACAAGTTCCCCTCTAAAAAAAATATTTTCGTCATCAGCTGCCATCATTTTCTATGTCCAAGGAAAAGGAACAGTATTCCTCCTCTATAGTTACTGAAGATACAGAATGATAAAGCCCTGAATCTATTTCTTATCTGAGAAGAAGACAAATATCATGCTAATATTTGATCATTTTCCCTCTTTGTACATAAGCATTTTATAAATAAAATTTTCATAATTTACCAACATCTATTTATATGTTTTAGATAAAAAGCAAGGTTTTAACAAAACACAAGTGACTGTTTTTCTTCAATAAGAATTGAATTTTAAAATCACCTTAGGCCAGAGAGAACTGCAGGTGAATATATAAAATCTTCATATTCAAATGCTAAATATTTTATCCCACCATTTGTTTGAAAATATTTCTAGTACTCATGAAAGATTAATTGTTCTGCCTAATGTTTTAAAAACAATGTTATTTTCACAAAATGAAGGTCACTTTCAAAATGATTTTTCAATCACGTTCTCTAAATATTTCCATTTAAGGAAACATGAAATAGTGCATAATGTACAATTCAATAAAGTGGAGCATTTATTATTCAAAATGATTTATTCGAGTAGATATGAAAGGTTTATAAATTTAGATCCTTTTTGTGCCAAGTTAACATATTTACTTCAAATTTTGCATATTTCTGAGGCTATTTTCAAGCTTTCAATTTTCATGCCAATTTAAAAATATTTTCTACATGATCATGAAAATAAATTGTTAGATTAACTTGATGCTCTTGAATTCTATCTAAATGGAAATGCACTAATGTATTTTTGCTTTGTTCTCAGAAAATAAATATATTTATAAAATATAATTTAGGAAATTTAGTCTTAAGAATTATGAATGCTTGTATACTTTATACATTGCTTTGGCAGAGTTGTATTGTGTGTAAAAAATAATTATAGATAGATTATAAGCCCTTAAAATGTTTTACTATTATTTATCATTTACTTAGATGTTTCTCTTGGCAGTGTTCATTTTAGCACATCTTACTATGACATTTAGGTTTTTGGTTTGTTTTATTGTCTTTTGGTTTATTGATTGGTTTGTTCTTTTTTATTGTATTTTAGAGGACATGATATTTCATCAGTATCAAATATATATTATTTTGACTTCTGCATCAAAGAGGAATGGTAAACCAGAGCTCCTGTCAAAAATAGCTAATATCTGGATAAAACATAGAAACAATTAATTTATGATCATGTAAGCTGCTGAATCAACCAGAAATAGAGAGCTAAGAACTGAAGACAGCCTTTACTTTACAATAAATCTAACAAAATGTACATGAACCCCACACATAAAATAATAAAACAGGACTATTTCACTCTATTTTTCCTACAATAACATCCCTGGATATAATACATGAAATGACTCTGGAAGGTAGAGGAAAGAAGGTAGACTGTCCAAAACAGTTTTTTGTTGTTTGTTTTGTTTTTTTATTTTTGCATCTCATATATGCATGAGTAGATTGAATCAGTAAGTAACATAGTAAATCAAGTAATTTGTAAAACCTCCTATTTATAGTTCATCAATAATGTCATAAAATATTAAAAATTACTAGAAAAAATATATATACAGACACTTCATATAATAATATCCAATATGATATTAATATTAGTAATTATTTCAATATGTGTCAACTCATTAATTATCAGGCAACTGCAAAGCAATCATCATATGATACCACCCTACCATCTCTAGAAAGGAGGAGGACACCAAGTATTGTCAAAGATGTGAAGCAATTTGCACTCATAGATTGCCTATAGGAGTTTAAATTGGTACAACCTCAATGGGAAAATATATGACATTATCTACTAAAACTGAGCATACACAGGAGGCAGAACCTGAAATTCTGCCTTTAAGAAATCCCTGCAAAAATGCATATGTATGTTCATAAAAACATGCAAATTTTTATAACAGCACTATGCATAATGGCTTCAAATTGGAAACAAAATGACCTTGAGTAGTTTATGCGTAAATAAATTATTATTTTTAAGATCTAAAAGGGATCCACTGTAGTTGGAACAAGGTAAGAGGAGGAGGATACGTTTAAATTTTGAAGATACAGGCATAAATCAGATCATGTAGTCTCTCATAGGCAGAGTGATCATATGATCTCATTTATCATGAAGCTTACTACTCGTTCAGGCCTATTTTCCTGACATAAATAGTGCCCCTTTTTCATCTCCAGTATACCCTAATTTGGAGAAAAAAATATATGATCACTTGACATATGGGACATAGTAAGAAGTTTGAAATGTATTTGTCATATAGTGAGAAACCACTGTAGGTTTCAACATAACATTTAAAAAGATTATTCTAAGAATTATGTGGAGATAGTTTAAAGGAGTGAATAGTTAAAATGGACAGACAATTTAGTAGGAGACTGTTGGCCAGACAAGAGATAATGGTTGCCTGGACTAGGAAAAATAACAGTAAATATAGAAGATAATGAATATATTTAAAATACTATTTAAGGCAAAATTAATAGGCCTTGTTTTTGGATTGAGTGGGGGGATAATAAATTCAAATATGTTTAATATAATTTTGTTCACTCTTATGACATCTTTTTGAAGCGCATATTTCACTATCAGGTCATGAGGAGTAGGATCAGAAGAAAAATATATGGTCTTAAGTATCATATCAATGTATGCAGGACAGGAAAGTACAATCCAGCTTGTATTCTCAAAGTGGAATGACAGTTCTTTAGAGAGTATGTTTTTCTTCTCAACATCTGAAGAATGAGCTTGGCCTAAATTACAAGTACACAATTCCAGAGAATAAATATGAAGAAAATTTTATTGCACAAAAAGATTGCATGTTCATTTCATAACAGTAGGAAAAAACATTTTAATTAAGCCATCATTTTCCCTTTATACTTTTCTCTTTCTTCCCCAGTCATCAAAGAATTTTCTGATGCTTCATCTGCTCTGCTTATTTGGTTTTTCTCTATGAATGGCAAAGCAGCCATTTAGATCTTCTTAGTCCCAATGTTCTCAGGTGACTGGTTTCACGAAGAATGCATTTGCTTTTTCTATATCTGGAGTTTTATTTTTTTAACGTAGAGTTTGGCAAATCTTGGTTGATCGTCTACCAGATCATTGTTTATGTAGCATCTTTCCTTCTTTATATGGTCTTCTGATTTATCATATATTTTTATCAAAAATGCATACACAAGAGAAATGGTTTGCTGACCTGAATACTAAAACCATGCATTTTACAAATCTGAGAAGAATACAGTTTAAACAAAAGCAGGTAACAAGATAAAAATTCATAAAATATTTTTTTAACCAGTGATAACCTTAACTTATCACTCTCTAATACTTAAGTTTTTTTAGGGCCAAATAGAGAAAATAAGAAGATAATTTCTTATCTCAAAGACCTTTCTGGAAATAAATAATGTGATAAGAATAATAAGAAAGGGCACATTAAAAGTGCATTTTACAGGTATCCCAAAGTACATAGTACCCTCATGCTATACACGGATGAGGTTTAGCACACTAAGATATATGAAGCTAAAGTATCTCATTTATTGAATAATCTACATAATATTGACCAGGATTAAAAAGTAAGGTACCAAACTACTGTTTTATAAGAACGGATTCATTGCACTTTGCAAGAAGTATTATGGCATCTAGTTTAACCACACTTCTACCAGAAAAGACTAACTGGGCTTTTCATTCAATTCCCCATTTCCTTTTCATCTCAAGGAGAAAAAATGCTGACACTTAAAGTAAAAAGCTGCCCAAGCAATTAGCAAGGACAGGCTTCCTGGTTGGAACAGTGCTTTTCAATCAGGAGCAAATGCCAAAGTTGCCTAAGAAGTTGCCCAGGCTGCACATGCCATGGACTAATCCCATAGTATAATATATAGTGAAAAGCAAGATAGATAAATTATTTAGAGTATGTTTTCTCAAGTGAGTTCACCTAGTTTGAATCCTGGCTTCCTCATGAATTGACTCATTACTTAAATTCATGGAGCCTTGATTTCTTAATCTGTAAAATGAATACCATCATGGTATCTAAAATCACTAGATTAGTTGTGAGGATTATATGTTACCGGATTTATTTTTTCCCAGCTAGAAATGAAGATTCCTTTTAATGAAACATTTTAAAAAAGAAAAAAAAATATTCTGAGTATAACACTTAGGAGAAAAAAAAAAGTGCTTTGAGAAAACTCCATACTGTTTTCCATAGAGATTGTACTAATTTACATTCCAACCAATAGTGTATAAGCATTCCCTTTTCACCATATCTGCACCAAAATCTAATTTTCTTTTTGCTTTTAATAATGGCCATTTTGACTGGTATAAGGTGGTATCTCATTGTGGTTTTAATTTGCATTTCCCTGATAATCAGTGATGTTGAGCATTTTTTCATATGTTTATTGGCCATCTGTATATCTTCTTTTGGAAAATGTCTATTCATGTTGTTTGCCCACTTCATGGTGGGATTATTCGTTTTCTTCTTGCTGATTTATTTTAGTTCCTTGTAGATTATAATGTTAGTCCTTTTTTGGATGTATAGTCTGCAAATATTTTCTGAAAGAAATAAAAGCAGATCTACTATTCAATCCATCAATCCCACTACTGTGATTCTACTCTAAAGAAATGAAAGCATTATATCAAAAAGGCACCTGCAATGGTATATTTATTACAGCACAATTCACAATTGCAAAGATATGGAATCAACCTAAGTGCCCATCAACCAAGGAGTGTGTAGAAAAAGTATGTTATGTATGCATGTAGAATAATACTCAGCCATAAAATGATGACATAATGTCTTTCCTAGCAAATTGGATGGAACTGGAGGCCATTATCCTAAGGGAAGTCATATAGGAATGTAAAACCAAATGCTCAATCACACATGTGCATGACATGCACATACACACACACCTACATACCTATTGCATTAAAATTTTCTTTTTTTCAGCAAATAAAGAACGAGAGAATTGAAATCTTGGTCCCCTTTACACTCAAATTTTAAAATTTGTAAAACAAGATTTAAAAACGTTTTGGTCCTCAAGCGACTTATACATGCATTATCGCACTTGTCTCCTCTTACATTGGAAATACAAAGACTATAGATCTTTGCTATAAAAAAAACAAAAGGGAAATATTTTATTGCTGGATGTGACATGACAGGACAGCAGGGGCACTTGCAACATCAAGAAGCCATAGGAGGCCCTGAGAGGCTGTCTCATCTCTTCCCTCCTCTGAGATTTGAAATGTTGGAGCAAAGATTCCTGGCAATGCGCATTAACCAGGATCTTTCTCCTTGGGCATGCTGTCAATTTGGTTAGCTCCTTAGGTTTGCTGGCTGACTCCTACAGCTCCACTTTTAAAGATCTTTTAGAACTTGAGTTATTATCAACATGTTCTCTGAAATTATTTTAGCATACCAGTGGTACTACTCTAAGTTTCATGATTATGGCTATTGGAATTTAAGGCCACTGTAGGGAATGCATACAAAAATTCTCCCTTCTTAGCTGTCTTATAAATTATTTGAATGATAGTACATGCCTTATACACAGCTAATATATATTGAATAATGTTTAACATGAGCCAGACGCCATATTTGGTCTCTTAATAATCATGAAAATTCTGAGGCATTGTTATTTGGGACTCTGTATTAAATGAGGGAAATGAGCTTAGAAAGGTTAAATGACTTGTTCAAGTTTTTTCGGTTAATTTTGCTTTTCAAAAAACAGAATATTATACAGAATTCATTGTGTAGGGATATTGTATTTGAAATAATATCATTTTCATAATATATTATTATCTCTTTTCCCCAATTAAGCTCCATGACCAATGCTTCAGTAATGAGAATTTGGCAGAAATAAAATAAATATATGTGTCTTTTTGGCTTTGATTTTAAGATCTTGAAGTCTTAGAAATCTCTAGGTAAGAGAGAAATTTAGGAGGAATATAAAAGGTAAAAGTAAGCATTCTCTCACTGTTAATGCCCCACTTCTTTAAAATGAAATTATCATATAGGACTACAAAGAGAGAAAAAAATGGAGAAGAGATGATAAGATATAGTTGTTGGAGCCTGAAAAGGGAAATCCTATCTGCTGTTTCCTAGATAGAGCTCAGGGTAGCTGCAAGATCTTGTGATAGAATGACTAACACCAAAAAAGTATAGACATAGAGAGTGTTGGATGGCCTCACAGATATTTCTTACAATAGTCTTTTTGGGTAGCAAATTAGACTTGAAATAATGATGGTACCAAAGTCATCAGTACCTTGTTGAAAGACGAGTCCATGTTTGAAACCATGTTTGGATTATATCCTGCCAGCTGGCTACTTTGCTCATGAGATGATTGAGTAAGCCCTAGCTGGTGGAGGAGGTGGATAAGTACCCAAGGATCAGATTAGCTTGTCCACTGAATTAGTAAGAGCATTTTTATAATAGGGAATGGTCTTATGTTCAATCACAAAATGTATGAAAAAGAAAACTTAATTTTAAAAATTGGCAAAAGATTTTAAAAGACATTTTACAATAGAGTTTACCAAATTAGTGATAAATATATGAGAAGGTTCTCAACTTCATTAATCACCAGGGAAATGCAAATTAAAATCAAGATGCTATATCAACACAACTCCACAAGAATTACTGAACAGAAAAGTCCTATGAACATAACAGTTGAATATATGGAAAAGGCAGAATTTTCATACATGTCTTGTGGGAGTTTAAATTAGTATAACCAATTTGTGCAATGGTTTTGGCAATATCTACTAACTGTAAACATACCTTATGATCCCGCAATTCTACTCTTAGATATGCCTACCTAAAAATGTCACTAAAAAGTAGCACAAGAATGTTCATTGTAGCACTATTGATAATAGTCCTAATCTGGAAACTACTCACCTACTATAGAATGTATAAGTAGTATATTCATTCAAGAAAATACTATACTGTGCTGAGAGTGAATAATTTAAAATACACACAATATTGTCGAAACTCACAAGCATAATATATAGTGAAAGAAGGCAGACCCTCAAAAAGTATATATTGTAGAGTTACATTTATAGAAAGTATAAAAACAGGCAAAATTAACTAATTCTGTTATTATAAGTGAGAAAAACACCTAAGACAGGGAGAAATAACTGGAGGGAAGCACAAAGGGAGATCTCAAAGTTCTTTAACACAGTGTTTTTTTAAAAGATGTTCTGATTGTTAAAACTCATTAATTTATGTACTTATGATCTTTATTGTTTCCTTTATATATATTATAGTTACATACAAATTTTAAAAAATAAAGTCTCAGAGAGTATTTATGCAGAAAATTGGTTCATAAAAATAAATGTTTTTCAATTCCAAATGGGACTATTGTGAGGTGGATTTAGTTGAGAATTTTATCATTTCTCCCTCCTAGACCATTTGTTTGAACTAGTATTCCATGTTCTTTGGATGTAACATTAAAATTGAATCAGGTATTCAATAGTTCTCCGTAGGTATGGGTTTTACTTTTTCTCCAGAACAGAAATTCTTGGTTGACAGGTACCATTAGCAAAGGCTAGAATAAAGATCCAAATTACGCACGTGCAATATGCAGGACCCTTTCTCTGGGTGCAAAGCCTCACCTTCAGTCAGGTTGTTGTAGGTATGACAGATAATGAGCTACCAACTTTCTAGCATACTGACCTAAATAATGCGTACACTACGTTAACCATATATTTCTTATTAGTTTTCTTATTGATATTTTTTCTTTTGAAATAACTAATAAACTAAAACCTGAGTTTTCTAGGCGGTAAAGCACTCTTAGAGATCATATTCTTTTACTAACTATGATGAGCACCATTTCCACTTTGCTTCTGGTGAAAAACCGTAGCCACCTATGCTTGGTAATCCTGAGCCCCTTCCAAGTCAATTGGGAACGGGGAGCCCATATAAATTACAGATCTTTCCAGTAGCATGTGCTGTATAGTAAAATAGTATGCGTCTATTTAAAATTTCAGCACACAAATTGCTCCTTCGAGTTGTAATGAAAAACAGGGATTCGAAGTCTCTGTCTCTCTCTCTCTCTCTCTCTGTCCCTCTCTCTCTCTCAGTCAGTCATTTTTAGGAAGAGGTTAAGCACATGATAAATGCTAACATTTCCACCTACCAAGGTTTTTAAATAGCTTTTTCTACATTCTATGAACAGATTTCTGTCCTACAATATCTATAGTAAAGAGTTATATCTATTAATAGGTTTGCTCAGCTAAGCCAGTAAGTAAAACTGCAGTTGTCTACCAGAGCTAGAATGTTGCATACAGAGCATCTTGTTAGGGCATCTAATATATTGCATCAATATATTCTGCCCGATGCAAAATTAAATTCAGTCCTTCTTGGTTCAGCACACTTAAATTCTATTTGCAAGATTTTAGATACTACAAATGAACAAATACCTTTTGGATATAACCCATCTCTTCTTTGTTCTCATTTTCATTTTAATCCCTAGACTATGTTGGGCTCAATATATGGCAATTGTTTCAGCAATACAAGCTTGTAGAAATTGAGAAAGTATGTATATTGAATTTCTATTCTTCATGCATACTTATTTTATTTATCTTATAATTTTATTCGCATTCTTTTTCTGCAGAGCTAAATTCTCCTGGAGATATGTACTTCTTTTCTTAGAGTCATATTTTCTTTCCATCTGGGTTCCTTTTTCTTTTGTATTCAGTCTTTTTTTCTTCTCTTACTCCTTCCCTGCCTCTATTCCTCTTCCCCTTCATCTCCCTAATATTCTTCTTTCATTTATATCTGCTTTGGCTGTATTATGTTTGCTAGTTTCCTTGTGAATTGGCTTTCTGTGTACCAACTAGAATTTTTCCTCATAGTTGAAAGATATATTGGAGAACTGAAGGTATCATATACCCAAGAAAAGCTTATTGATTAAAGAAAAGGGATCAAATGGGCAAAGGGCTATTCTTTTAGCCATGGGTAAGAAACTCTTTCCTGGAAGCACCTTATAGCTCATAGGTCAAAATTTGGTCCTATGGTCACTCCCGGCTGCAAGGTAAGCTGAAAATAAGGATTTTGGCAAATAATTTAAAGCAATCAAGATTCATCTTCTAGGCCTGGGCACATGGCAGTGCTAAGTGAAATTGAGGTTTTCTTTGGGAGAAACAGAATGGGATAATATCATAGGTAAATATTAACAATGTCTGCAACATCAAAACATTTATTTTTATCTTATTCATGCAAGGGGGGTAACAGGCAATGTTAGAAATCTCGTGTAGAACTTGATATTTATTTATGGATTTCATTTTCTATCATAATCTTTATTTATTTAGAATAATGGATTTGAGTGAGTTATTCTTAACATCTTTTCCATCTTCTTTGAAACCACTAACATCTACATTTGTGCTGCCAGAACTCTACTTTAACAACTGGATGTTATTTTTGTGTTCTCTAACTGCAACTTGAGTGTGAAATTTGGGGGTTGAATGAAATAAGTAGATAGATTCACTTATGAAGAATATCAGTATTCTATAGAATCTGGACTCTGCAATGTCCCTGAGGTTCTTGAAATACCATGTACCAGGACTAATTTAGCTAATCCAATGGAATTTACTCATTCTTCACTTCAGTGCTATTCCCTAAAGATGAAAACACGTTGGTCCTTTCTATCCTTCTATCCTTAATGAGGTACAATGTAGGTATGCAGAAGATTCTCAAAAAAAAATTTCCCTTGACTTACCTTTTAGTTTCTGTGGTGACAGGGAGAAGTTTGATGATTTTATTGACTTACCTTATTCCCCAGTTACTGATTGTTTGGAATCAGAGTGTGTTTCAGAGTTTTTCTATCATGCCAACATACACCAGAATTTTCTGCTTATTTCCTTGGCAAGATGTTTACAAAATTTTAGGCATAGGTTTATAAACATTTCTTAGTTTGTAAATGTTTCCTGTTCCTTTTATTATTGTTGCTATTATTTTGGTTAGTTTTAGTTATTTCATGAAATTAAATATTGAGGGAAGGAAACACTGTGAACCTGCTTTACAACATCATCTTCACAAAAATGTCTTCTGATAAAATCAGTTTTCAATATATTTTAATTACTTATACATTTAAACAAAGTTGCAAATTTACTATTAAATACTTTCAAATCCATTACCTTATATTCCTACGGGCCACATTCTGTTTTAAAGACACTTTAACTCAAAACAAGATATGAGCAATGACTTTCTGAGAGCACTTCATACTTTAAATTTTTTCCATTATTCCACAAAATCTGTAATAATTTTATTACATATCATATTAAGTTTTAGGCTGGAATTTATAGACTTCAAAATAACTTGCTTGCTCTTGCTTTATCTCCTGGTTTTTTTTTTCTTTTTCCTCCCAAGGGAGACAAGAAGATATTAATTTGCATGCCAACTCCGCACGCAGTCTTCGTAAAGCAGGGGTCCCCAACCTATGGTGAGTTGTATAATTATTATATTACAATGAAATCATACTAGAAATAAAGTGCACAATCAATGTAATACATTGAATCATCTAGAAACCATCCTTCTTCCGCTCCCCCTGCTCCGTGGAAAAATTGTCTTTCGTGAAAACAGTACCTGGTGCCAAATGTTTGGAGTCCACTGTGGAAAAAGATGCATGAAGTGCTATGTTAAATCAGAATCTAAGCCATACCAAACACTAGCAATAATGGGGGCTGGAGCAGGGTTGCAATAAATTCTACCGAAGCACTATGCAGGATGTATGTATGCTGCCACATTTTTCCATATCGTTTGTCTCTTGACTGTTGGAAAATTATTTGACTTTCTCCCTACCTAAATACTGCCTTTCATCTAAAGCACAATTTGAATCTCCTCACTCATGAAACTTGTTTGAATTGTTATAAATTCTGAGTCATCTTCTAAACTTCTATAAACGTTATGTGTCTAAGCCACTAATTTAATATTTACCACATGTTCTCTTTGTAATTATATATTTATATATATTTATATATATAGGAATTAGCTTTTTTTCTAACCATGGAATCTTTGGATTGCAGCGCTATGTGTCTCATATCTCTGTGGTATTTTCAGGCCCTAACACTGGATACTCTACACCGTTGGTGATCAGTATTTACTGATGATTAAGATAGCATATACTTATATTTTTCTCCAGGAGATGAAATATGAACATGTCCATAAATAAAAAAAATAAATACCTATGGGATCAGCCGTAATATTTATATTAAATGAAAATGCCTGAGTGGCAACATTCAACTGTCAAATTCTTACTCTGTATCACTTTAACTTCTGGGACATCTCGTCCCTAATGTACTCTAGGGTTAAGGGGTAGTGGTCATTGAATCAAATGAATTATGAGGATAGAAAGCTTTATGTTCATAGTAAGTGGTAAGAAATGTTCTTTTTTTTCTATGTTGGTAAAAGTACAGATCCCATGACATTGAAAACTCGAAAACAATGTAGGAATTTTCTTATGAATGCTTTTGAAACATTATTTAAATACACCAAAATGCCTTAACAAGAGTTGCATTAGTGATGAGGAAAAATCTCTTTTAAAAAGAAAAGGGAGGGTTGTGAATTTAGGAAAGGATACAGCTATATCCCAAACCCAAAATAGAAAGAACAATTCAAACTAATGAGCAACTAGAACCAAAAAATAAATTACTTAGAAATGCAGTTAATCTTTCCATTTGCAGAGACTCACAGAGACACTTGTCATTTCTTTTCTGGGCATTTGATTCATTTTTTCTTGCTCCTCAAATTGGCTTTTTATGCTTCTTGGGCACATAGTAGCTCCAGGTAATATTTCCTTTGCTCTCAATTTAAGAAATCCTAATTAAGATCTAAGGCCCAAGTGTTAATTTCAACTTATCAGAAAGACACATATGGCCCAATTTGGGAGAGATATCTGCCATTTGTGGGAAATATAGTATTTTCTAAAATAGCCACAATAAGGTCTACCACCTCACATTCTATTTTTACAATGAGATAGTTATTCTTTTTCCATTAAGAAGTAGGATGTTCATGTTCCAACCTCTTGAATCCTAGTGGTCTTTGATTATAATGGGCAAGACTCTATGTGGCTTCCAAGGCTTGGTAATAAAAGGCTACACTCTTTTTTTCTGGTTATTTTGGAATGCTCACTATAGAAATTCAGCAGACATGTGTGAGGAAGCCCAGGCCACTTGTAAGAGTTTCGACTGACAATCCCAACTGACCTCCTAGCTGACAGCCCACTACCAGCTGCTACATGGATGCATAAGGAAGTTTTTTAAATGATTCCGGCCACACCATTACCAGACTACTAAATTATGAGAGACTTTGAGTGAAAGCAGCCTAGCCACCCCAGAGCCATGAGGATAGCACTAAACAATTGTTATTGGTTTAAGCCAGAACTTTTTGAGACGATTATGTAAAAGCAATTTTAACAGGAAAATGAGACAAACCAGAAGTGAATTCTTGCTTTACAAACAAAGCTACAGGATCCCACTCCTTTGAATACCAATACAAAACTGAGAGAGCTTGGAATAACAAACCATCACAAAAGTCTGCAGTATCTGTATTACATGAATAGTGATACTTGGTAATTCTGAGTCAGTAAATATTCAGAGTACTCTGGGTGAGTGATAGCTTAGGAACTGAGAAAGGGCTGCGGACACAGTTCTTGTTCAAACTAGAAATTCACTTCATAGAATTTTTCTATTCTCATATTGTTGATCAAACAAAATTAACAAATATTTACGGAGGTTCTACCATGGACCAGGTAGCAGGCTAATCTCTGGGGGTACAAAGACAAAAAGACATGGTTCCTTTTATTTAGGAAGGCATCTGGTTGTGAAATTACATTTGAAAAAAATGGTTCAATGACTTGTTTAAAATGTTGTAATAGGGCTGGACGTGGTGGCTCATGCCTGTAATCCTAGCACTCTGGGAGGCCGAGGTGGGTGGATCGCTCAAGGTCAGGAGTTCAAGACCAGCCTGAGCAAGAGTGAGACCCCCGTCTCTACTAAAAAATAGAAAGAAATGATCTGGACAACTAAAAATATATATAGAGAGAACAAATTAGCCGGGCATGGTGGCGCATACCTGTAGTCCTAGCTACTTGGGAGGCTGAGGCAGGAGGATTGCTTGAGGCCAGGAGTTTGAGGTTGCTAGGTTGAGCTAGGCTGACGCCACGGCACTCACACTAGCCCGGGCAACAGAAGCGAGACTCTGTCTCAAAAAAAAAAAAAAAAAATGTTGTATAGAAGGAATATGATTACAGTAGAGCCACGGAAGAAGGGCCAATCCATTGTACTAGGTGTTCAGGGATGGGTAAAGGAGTAAATAAAACTGTAATGTAGAAGTGTAATTCAAGAGTCTGCATTTTCAAGGGATTAAAGGTGTTATCTGTGAACTCTGTTTTACTAAAATTTGTATACACATGTTTGATAGCATTCATGCTAATATTGTTTGATACTTTGTATCTATTTATATAAAATATATAACTACAAGAACATTAATATTCAAATTGTGTCTCTAGTAGTGTACATACATAGCATTATAAGGATATATTTATATTCTTGCATCTATTTTTTAATAGCAACATATATTTGAAACTTCGTAGTACTTGATGTTATAACTGTTGGGATCCATTTTTTTCTGTGTCTGTGGCCTCTAGGGACATATGGCAACATAAATTAGCGAGAGTCCTTTGTTAAGTAAAGCAGGAAATTATATTGTCTATAGGGCATACAGCATACCATGAGAAGTAAGTATTGTCTTGAGATTAGAGGAAGGGTTTCATAAAGAGAAGTGAAGTTAATGGCACAATACAAAGGTATTGTAATATGAAGATATCAATTAATAAAAGCTTTTATTTTAATAGATGCCCAAAATTATTCGATCATCTCTATATATCCAGAATTCAACACTCAGTCCAGTAAAGAACAGTTAGGAAAATAGAAGTTGCTGGTTAGTTATTTAACAAGAAAACTACCCCTTAACATATGAAATACCTCTACTAAAAAGGCAGAATCTTAGTTAAAGGAGAAACATTAAATAATTTTCCACCAATTCAGGAAAAAGAAAAGGAAGTTCACTATTTCCATGACTTTTTGACATTGTGTTGGAATAGTTTGCCAAGATATCTAGAACAGATACTCAGATGTGTAATAATCTGAAAAGAAGACAAAAAGTTAAAAATACAAACAACTCTATTTACAGACGTTGTAATTAGATAGCAAGAAATTTCAAAAGAACCAAGGAAAAAGCTAATCCTATTTACAATAAGAAAATTCAGTAAAGTAGAAGGTAATAAAATTAGCATACAAATCAATAGCCATTGTATATACAAATAAAATCACTTAGAAGATACAATGGAAGACAAAGTTTTGTTTATGATAGAAAGGAAAATAAACACATATGGATAACTTACCAAAAAATGTTCAGAACATATAAGGAAAAAATATAAAACAATCCTGAAGTACTCAGAGAAAGAGTTCATCAAATGGAAAGCCACACTACACTTATGAATAGAAAAAGAAAATACTATAAAGAAGCCAGTTTTTCCTGGGTTGTATTATAATTAAATTATTCCCAATAAAACACCAACATATATTTTTTAAGCTGGTCAATATGATTGTGAATTCATTTGGAAAAACCAACAGGCAAGAATTACCATGAAAATACTGAAAAAGAAGACAAATTAGTGGGGACCAGAGAAATTAATGTACAGTATAGCCCCATAATTAAAAACAATATTATTACATGAATAGGCAAAAAACAATGGAACAGAATAGAAATTCCAGAAATAGGCCAAATGAAATATGGATATTTTGTATAAAATAAAGATGCCACATAAAAGGTGAACAAGTTAATGAATGAGTTTAGAAAAATGATCACATCTTAGGGAAGGTAGATAAATTAAACTATTCCTTAAACTATACATAATGTCGGGTCGTAGTCTATTCTTGGTTCTTGGTATGCTCTTAGATGAAGAATGAAGAAACACACCAAAAGCAAGGCAAGCATGAAAGTAAGTTTATTAAAGAAGGACAAGATAGGTTTACAGAGCAATAGCAAGACATAGGTTCACAGAGCAAGATACCTTCAACACACAGAATGAATGGACCCCCTGCGGTAATAAAAAGGTCCTTTGTTAGGGCCTGGGGTCTTGTTTCATGGTGTTTAGGCTGGGCCTCCTCATGGTTCAAATGTCACCATTGAAATACTTTGATGGACAGTTGGAAATTATGTATCCTGAGTTTTACTACGCATGCAGATTTCCCACGAGCCTCTCTGAAAGCCCATTTGTGGAGGTGAGCTGCAGTGTAGATTTAAGCTAAAGACATGATAATTAACCTTAGGTTGTTTTAGGTCACCTTTCACACCCTATTGTACCTATGCTGCTTGGCCCAGGCTAGGGAATCTTTGGCATTCTTTTGTAGTTGGCGCACTAAGTTCTGATTGGTGGATTGGTAGGACGTTCCTTCCTCCCCAGATGTGGCAATTGCTACGGTACCTGCCTTTGTTCCCAGGAGAGCCAGAGTCCCTCACTGTCTACCTAACAATAGGAATAAGGAAAAAATGAAATATATCTCTTAATCATATTATTCCTATTATTTCAAAATTCAGGCCATCTGACATTGTGTTATTTATATTTTTAAAAGTATGTTTGTACTTAAGGATGTTTCAGAAACATGAATAGTGCTCCAGTCTCCTTGATTTCGTCAGGCTAAGTCTAAGGTCATCTCTTGGACTAATAGTTAATGTATTCTATGGAGTGTTCGGAGGCGAGAAGAATTTCAGAGTAAACATGGTGTGCCTTCTTGGTACTTTATTTTGATCCAAGATTTCATTGGGGGGATATTGATGTTAATATGTGTACAATTAATGTATTTAAAGCATTACTTTTTTGCTAACAAACAGCTATGTTCTATATTAGAATGCAAATTTCCTTACTTTTAATGATTAAACTTGAGAGTTCAAAGAAAATCTATGTTTGTGATGGATTACTACAGGCTGTGCCCCCAGACTCACAGGAGGATACATCTCCACTCATCTCTGCTATTAGCAATACTTCAAGGGAGAAAATTGTAAAGCACTGCCTTCAGTCCTTATTTCCATCCCTTCAACTTTCCCCTCCCTCATTTCCATTTCAAAGACCCTTTCAGTTTTCCTTTCCCTGACTCTGGGAGAAGAGATCTGTTCCCTCAATGTATAAATTGCTAGATGCCCAAGACTATTAACTGAAAGGGTTGTTAAGAGCCAGAGTGAGCAGAATGTAACTGATGGAGGAGATGCTCAGGCAGCAAAAATTCAGAGAAATGAGACTCTGAAAGATTAAATCAAGTGTAATTTCTATTTATGGAAAGTTTAAATCTTGGCAGAAAGACAATAATCCGATTGACTAATTTAGACTTCTACGAGTCATCTAGTCATCTGTGCATTTAAAGTTTTCAATGGCCTCATGGTTTTCCCTTTTCCCCTGTAAGTGCACTTTTTTGAATATTATGTGAACCACGGGAGAGAGAAAGTATAAATACCCCCAAGTCACATCACAACTTTAGGATGATGAGGATTTCTAACCACCGGGACTGCACACCATGGGTGATTTGGTTAATGGTGATTTGTTTTAAACATAGCAAAGGGAATATTTTCATGAAATCAATAAATAAATAGCTACCAAAATTATGTGAAGTTTTCTGTAAATTGAATAGATAAATTCAATAGAGTGTGCTGGCTGGAGTGAGCCTTACATCTGTGTAGGAGGGGGTCCCACTTGAATGGACCACTTCTGTCTATACACATTCCTGCCAATCCCTTTTCAGTCCAATTTTTCTCTTCCGTTGAAAGAAGCTAGGGAACACTGGCTCTCTGCTCATTTTGTTGATTAATGGGAGGAAGATTTAGAGCACTGCAAAACACTGGAGAATGGTCAGTGCAGCTGGAGCTTATTAAGTGAAGTGGAGAGTAAAAGGATGTAGATTGTGGTTGGATCAGGGCTAGAGAGAAGCAGCTGCAATGGGCAGATACATAGAAAATGGAATAGAAAATGTGTACTTACTAATGCTTTTAATTATTTTTATGTAATCCTGGGCATGGTATATATACCAAAGTATTTTAGCTATGTAAATTTCAATCAAGTAATGGGAATACAGGTGATTCACATGGATATGGTTCTATTCAATATCCATTGACTCAGAATGAGAAAGTACTACTCTTCTAATATTCTACATCCTTTTTTGAATATGTGGTTCTCAACTTTCTGGGAGATAATGTGTAAATTTATGCAGTATAGAAATCCAGAAGCCAAATTTCATTTTGACTCTAAAGCATTCAAATGTATTCAGAAGTCTTTCATTGTCATTATATAATTTATCTTAAATGTTATTGTTTATACAGTTTTTCTTCAAAAGAGATCTTAACATTCTTTTTGTATGGGTATATATATATATGTTTCTGTACACATTTGTCCACTTTCTTTTCATCAAAAAAAGACCATTTCTTCAGATGATGTACTTTTATCTAACTATAGAAAGTTAAAAGTGGTAAAGAAACATTGGTTAATAAATGCTGAATATGGCAAATATATGATTTATAGGCAAAAGACTAGTGACATGAAGAATAGACAAAAGTATATATGTGCAGTGGAATTTCCAGGCAAGCACTATTTTGCTTGGTGCTCATTAAATGATTTATCTACATACTGTTAGTAATAAATCTGCAATGTTTCTATACCTTCTATTCTGATATTTTAATTATTTTTAAAGCAAAGAAGACATGGTACATAAATACAGTAATCTCTTTGAAGTTAGACACTCTTCAAAGCTAGTTTCTATTGAACTATTAAATCACAGAAAATAATAGATGCAGTATAATTCATTGTTATTTTCTTTTAATTATTGATTAAATGAATATTAACATGCCTACTATCGCCTAGATCCTGTGATGCCTGCAAAAATGAAAAGACTAATTTACTCCTCTCAATTAATTTATAGAGTAGCAGAGAGAAAACCATACAAACAAGCAGCTTCAACACAATATACTAGGGGTGGAAATGAGAGTGGGCAAAGAATTAGACCCTTCTAAAGGTGGTCAAATGATTTGGACCCTCAGGTGAAATATTAGAATGAGGGCAGACAAATTTTAGAAAACATATGTTGATAAAGATTTACATGTGAAAAATATTTTTCTATCTCTATTTCTTTCTTTCTCTCTCTCTCATCTCTATCTGTATTTCTATCTCTTATGTCTACTTACATCTCTCCGCAGTGTGTCCCCTCTGTCTGAAATTCTCACTCTTACTGACATCAACTGAGATGTCATGAACAAAAAGATAAGAGTTTGGCAAGGCATCATATGTGGTATAAGATAAGTGAATAACACACAAGACAACTTTTTATAAAAAACTGAGAACAATGAACTAATGGATGATAGGATGGTGTCTATGAAGTATGTCTGCAGAAAAGCCAGTCCTGGTAGGTCTCCTCCAGAAGACCTACCAGTGTCAGGATGAAGAGGTTACAGCAGTTCACCATCAACAATACGTGTAGCAAGTCTTAATATTATAATGAGAAGAGAAAATAAATCAATATATTTTCAGTACTTTTTTTTTTTTTACCAACATTGATATTTTTAAAAAGGTATTCATTAAAACCAAAGCAAGTACATGTATACTTTAGGTTCGGTGAATGTTTCAATGTTTATGTTTCTATCTGGTTATCAAACCAAGTGTAAAAATTTCTTAGATTCTATTTTGGATCATTTACAGGGTCTACTATTAATTTAAGACAATAAAGTAATTTACAAAAGCTGAAGAGAAGGAAATGTTTCCTAACTGTTTTCATTTACTTTTAAAAACTAGATCTAATCTGACTTTAAATTTATTATAACTCAATTTTCAAAAATGAACAATCTAACACAAATTGCATGTGTACTGCAAAGGATATTTTGTATTATCTTTCTTTCTAGACAGACATAAATACACACACAGACACTTACATATACAAACAGGTGTGGAAGAGTGGACAAGAGAGAAAAGTGGATAAAGTGAAAAAGAAGGTAGGAGAAGAGAAGTAAAAATAAAAGGCTAAAATAAAGAGAAGAGAGAATAATAATACAAAATAGCATAACTTGGATACTAGAAGGATTTTAGGATTTTTTTTTTTTTTTTGTCAAGCCTGTTGTCTCATTTTACAAAAAAGGAAAATGAGACTATGGAAGACTCAGTATATCATCAAGGAACACAGAATGAAGTAGTGGTAGAGCCAGAAGAAGAGACCTCTCTTATTTTTAGCTGAGTGTTCTGAATTCTTGGAAACCACAGATGCGTTTTTGTTATTGTAGCAGTCTATTATGTAATTATTCCCCACTGAATTTGTATTTTCTATTTTTCATAAGTTCTTGGAAGTACTCCGAATTTTGTCACTATTCAACCAAGTTTGACGGTCCAACAGACCGTAGGAGACACAGTCTGATTAGAATTGACAAAAACCTATTACTTCATATCAGCAACATTTAAAAAGACTTGTCTTACTATTTTCACAATATAAGGGTGATGATTTTTTTAATGTACTATAAATAATCAAGTTTGCCATTTTTAAATGGTTTCTTATTAGGAATATGACTTAGTCTTTAAATGATTCTTAATTTTTAGTCTCCGTATTTCTCCTTATTGCTTTTTACATTTTATTTTGACAAACATAATGAGGTCTGAAAAACTCTATCCTTACTCTGACCACCCTCACGACAATATACTTTCAAGTTTTGTTATCATTTTTTTTAAATATGTATGGTTTTCTTTGCTTAGTTTCCCTTTATGTAACTGTTTCTCCCTAGGCTAAATATTAAAAATAGTGATGGAAAAGTAATGTATTTGTCACCTGGCAATTATAATCTTTCCAGTTTAAGATTATACTTTTTTACAGGTTTTAGTTATGAGAGGAATGCAGGGAAAATAAACCAATAAATGCACTGTTCTTTTTTTATTGTCCTAAAAATCTTAATGTACTCATAAATATTTTAATTTGAAATTCTTGCAGCAATACCTGATATTGGAATTGATCTGCTCAGTTATGAAAAATATTGCATTAATATATCCTATATCAGCAACTGTTTAGCTCTTGGCTGATACATCTACAGCATCTTGAGAGTTGGCCTTAAAAGTACATGCCTATAAATTGGTAATAAATGCCACAGTTGCTGTTAAGTTGTTATTTATGTTGAAACCTTATGGTGTGTTATAGATTGATTTTTTAAAGTGACAAATAAAGCAGGTATGTAGGAAAAAATATTCCTATTGCATTTCATAGTGATTAATAAAATAATTTCTTCTTATAAATATGAAAAGTCATACACAAAGCAGCTCTGTATGCAGGAAAGATAAATAACTAACACAGCCAGCCATTAAATCACATTTTATTTACACTTCTATTGTTCACCATGATAGTTGTCTAGCTTCTGTATAATTATATTCCACTCATTTAAATGTCAGTATAAAAAAAAATCAGATAACTTCTGGAGCAAAATTCAAGTCAGCTAAATTTTACACTGAGGTATATGTAGTGTTAGTAACACTTAAGGCCCTGAATATATATATATATGTATGTGTGTGTGTGTGTGTGTGTGTATTTATATTCAGCTATTAAAACTAAATCAAATTTTTATTTAGTAACTTATTCTACATGCAGAAAAACATATTTACTTGGGCAGCAGAGGTGATGAAGAGCTTCAGGCCCAGTACCAAGTGTAGACTTTGTGCTCTACAAGAATTTACTGATTTGCTAACATGGCCAACTCATTAATTACTCTTGTTTTTCTTCTCTAATATTGCTCATATCTAGAGCTGAATCATTAAACATGGTTTATAGCACACTCAGAGAGAGAGACTCAGTAAGTTTTCAGCATACATAGTTTCTGAATATTATTTCCTTTCACACTATTTATAATCTTTATAATGTCCATTGCCTTCAGGAAATATTGGTTAAGACTTGGGATAAATTTTTTTTCATATGCGAAGGATTATTCTAAGGAGTGTGCTATGTCAGTCTCAATATACACTGTTTACATAGTGGTGAAATTAATTCTGCTTGTTTTCCTCATGTATCTCAAATGTTCATGTTTTTTAAATATTGATCAGACAGAAATCAATTTTACATGTTTACTTATCTTTAGAGAATAACATTTCAGAACATGTCATTTAAACTTTTCTATAGAAAATAAATGAAAATTTTAAAAAAGGGGTTTTCTATAAAATTTTCTAAGGATAAATTATTATACAATTTTAAAAGCTTGTTTCACTATGAATTATATATAAAACAGTAGATGCCAATAAAATAATTTGTATTTTCTTTGATTAACAAAAGTTACAAATTAGTTTACTAAAATAGGATTGCTAGGAAGTTATACTAAAAGCTATTAAATATGAAAGTTAAAATATCAATTAATGGATTATATTTTCAAAATAAAGTGTGGTATAAGTAAGGTGTAAAATTCTGATGCTGTCTCAAATTGTTTTATTTTTTTCTGTCTCAGAATTGATTTTTTTTCCAGATAATGCATAACTTTCTCCCCTTTTAAAGCAATTTTTATTATAGTGAGGAAGTCTTAGGAGTCTAATATATTTGGGTTCAAGTACCAGGTCACCTTCCAAGGGCTGTGTGATCTTGTCAATTTTTTTAATTCTCACCAGACTTACATTTTCATATGTGCATATAATGAAGATGTTATTGCTTACTTCAAAGAGCTGTTCTATGGATAAGATTTGAAAATTAAATGGCAAGATGGTTGATACACAGTAGGTGCTTAATCAATGTTAGATCCCTTTCTCTTTTAATGTATGATAATTATAGTTTCACTTGTAAATGTGAATAGTTCATGATTTTGGGGATTCATCCTTTATTTGCATTTTAACAGCTCTCTGATCCTATTCATTCTTGACAATGATTGCATATATAAAATGCTAAAACATTTAGTCATTTCAGATAATTACTCAGACATCTTTATCTACAGGATGCTGATCAACAATTAACTAAATTCTATCATGTACTTTTGATGTCAAATAAACCAAAGATTCTTAAATGAGATCAGAGTTTTACAAATAACATTAAGTTGATACCTAGACCTCTTGGGAATTTAATCACAAAATAGCCTGACCTGTAGGTAAATTTTGCATACAGAACTAAAATTGCAGTTCAAATTATTGTACTAATGGTAATTCCTCACATGTAGTCTGATGGAGAGATAGTGAAAAATAAATCTATAGGAAATTAGGAGTCATAACTTGAAGGATCTTTTAAGTATGTCCTAGTGAAGTTTATTAAGTTAGCAGTTAAATTAATTCTGCTTTCCTCAATTGTCTAAGATCCCTGAATAATGTCCTGATCCCACTGTATCTTTCTATTGTAGAGCAATACAAAATCCTGTTGCAGGTCCTGGGAGGGTGGAAGCTCAGAAAGGGAAATGAGTGTTTGTTTGGTATTCTGGATGTAAGTCTTCTGTCATATACAGGATTGGAAATATTTTCTTCCAGTCTGTGCTTTTTCATTTCAATTTCTTAACAGTAACTTTGAATATCAGAAATTTTAAATTTTGATGAGGTCTACTTTATCATTTTTTCTCTTACAGATTAACTTTTTGTATCCTATTTAACAAATCTTTGCCTAAAGAAATTTTGAATTGTTGTCTGTGTTTATTTCTAGAAGTTTTATAATTTTAGGCCTTATATTAAGGTCTCAGCCATTTTGAGTTAATTTTTGAATTTGATGCAAGGTAGAAATCAAGAGTTGCCATTTTTTTTTTTTTTTGCGCATTCATGTGCAGTTGTTCCAGCATCATTTATTGAAAACATCTTCCTTTCTTGTAATCTTGACAACTTTGTCAAAAATCAACTGACTGTATATGTGAGATTCAACTTTTAGACAATCTCAATTTTGTTCCACTGATCCTTCTATTTTTTTTTTACAACTGTCACACTTTTTTACTCTCGAAATGAAGTAGTATGAGTCTTCCAACTTCATTATTTTTCAAAAATTCAAGACATTTGAAGATTTTTTTGGTTATCATATATTTTTTAGAATCAGCTTGTCAATTTCTTTTTTAACTTAAAATGAATTTTATTGTGTATATTTGAGATTTACAACATGATGTTATGGAATACAGATAAATAGTAAAATCATTATTACAGGTTGAGAACCCCAAATCCAAAAATCCAAACTCTAAAATGATCTAAAACCTGAAACTTTTTTTTCTCTTAATAGAGTTAGGGTCTCATTATATTACTCTTGCTAGAGGGCAGTGGTTATTCACAAACACAATCATAGTGCACACTACACCCCTGAACTTTAGGGTTCAAGCAATCCACCTGCCTCAGCCTCCTGAATAGCTACAACTACAGGCCCATGGCCCTATGCTAAGCAAAACAGGAAATTTTTGAGTACTAACTTGACACTCAAAAGAAATGCTCCAATGGATTTTAGATTTGGGATGCTCAACTGCTAAATATGCAAATATTCCAAACCTCCCCCACACACACAAAAAAAAATCCAAAATTCCTAACATTTCTGGTCCCAAACATTTTGAATAAGGGACACTCCACCTGAATAATGAAGCAGATTAACATATCTATCGTCTCACACTAACTTTTCTTTTATGACAAGAGCAGCTGAAACTTACTTATTTAACACAAATTCCTAATACAATTTTATAAACTTTAGTCTTCATGTTGTTCATTAGATCTCTAAAATTGTGCATTTTACATACCAGTTACTTTGTATCCTTTCACCTAAATTTCTCCATTTCTTCCCTCCATTTTCACTCATGGTAACCACTAATCAAAAATCTATTTTTGTATATTTGAGCTGTCCTTACAAAAAGTTATTTTTGTATATAAGTGAGATTATACAATAATTTCCTTTCTTTTTAGTTTATTTCACTTAGCATAATATCTTCCAGGTCCCTCCATGTTGTGGCAAATGGCAAGTTGTCCTTTTCTAAGATAGAATGATATTCTATTGGGTATATACCTCATTTTCTTATTCATTTGTCAATCGAAAAATATTCAGTTTGTTTCCGTATCTTAGCTACTGTCAATAATGCTGTCATCGACATTAGAATGCAGATATCTTTATGAAGTAGTGATTTCATCTGCATTGGTTATATATGTAAAAAAAGAATTGCTGGGTCATTTGGTAGCTCTATTTTAAATTTCTTTTTCAATTTTTTAATTTTTATTTTCAAGCATTATGGAGACGTAATTGTTGCACACACTTGTAGGATATCATGTGATGTTTTGATACATACATGTAGTATGCAACAATCAAATCAGGGTAACTGAGATATCTGTCACCTCAAGCGTTTATCATTATTACTTTGTGTTAGGAATATTCCAATTATACTCTTTTAATTATTTTGAAATATACAATAAATTACTGTTAACTATTGTTGGTCTATTGCACTATGAAACACTAGATCTTATTCCTCCTATCTAATTGTGTTTTTGTACTCATTAACCGTCCCTTCTTTATCCCCACTACCATTCCCAAATTCTGGTAACCATATTTCAACTCTCTATCTCCAACAGTTCGTTTTTTTTTAGCTGGCACATATGAGTGAGATCATGTAATATTTGTCTTTTCGTGCCAGCTTATTTTACTTAACATAGTGTCCTCCAGTTCCATCTATGTTGTCGCAAATGACAGGGTTTTATTCTTCTTCACGGCTGAATAATATTCTATTTTGTTTTTGTATGACATTTTTTTTATCCATCATCCATTGACACAGGTTATTCCATGTCTTAGCTATTGTGAATAGCACTACAATAAACTTGGAATTGCACCTATCTCATAGATATACTGATTTTCTTTCTCTTGCATATATATCCTGCAGCAGGATTGCTGGATCATGTGTCAGTTCTATTTTTAGTTTTCTGAGAAATGTCTCTACTCTTCTGTATAATGACTATACTAATTTACATTCCCACCAACAGTGTAAGAGTCTTTTTGTCTTCCACATATTCTTCAGCATTTGCTATTGCCTGTCTTTTGGATAAAACTATTTTAACTGGGGTAAGATGATATTTCATTGTAATTTCGATTTGCATTTCTCAATGATTAGTAATGTTGATTATTTTTAAATATAACTATTGACTATTTGTATGTCTTCTTTTGAGAATATTTATTCAGATCTTTTACCCATCTTTCTTCAGATTTTTTTTTTTTTCTATTAAGTTGTTTGAGTTCCTTATGTATTCTGGTTATTATCCTGTTGTCAAGTAGGTAGTTTGCAAATATTTTCTCCCAATCTGTGGGTAGTCCCTTCACGTTGTTGACTGTTACCTTTGCTGTCCAGAAGCTTTTTAACTTGATGTAATTCTGTTTGTCCATTTTTGCATTGGTCACCTGTGCTTTTTATGTTCTACACAAGATATTTTTTCACAGACCAATGTCTTGGAGAGTTTCCCCAATGCTGTCATCTAGTCATTTCATAGTTTTTGGTTTTAGACTTAAGTTGTTATTCTGTTTTTATTTGATTTTGGTATATGGTGAGAGATAGGAGTCTACTTTCATTCATTTGCACATGTACATCCAGTTTGGCCAACATCATTTATTGAAGAGACTGTCCTTTACTCATTGTATGTTCTTGGCAATTTTGTTGAAAAGAGTTGATTAAAAATGTGTGAATTTATTTCTGGGTTCTCTGGTCTGTTCCATTGGTCTATGTGTTTGTTTTATGCTAGTCCCATGTCATTTTGGTTACTATAGCTTTATAGTATAATTTGAAGTCAAGCAATGTGATGCCTACAGTTTTGTTCCTTTTGCTCAGGATTGCTTTGGCTATTTGGGATCTCTTGTGGGTCCATATAGGATTTTAGGATTATTTTTTCTATTTCTCTGAGGAACATCACTGGCATCTTGATAGGGATTGCATTGAATCTGTAGATTGCTTTGGGTAGTATGTGCATTTTAACAATATTGATTTTTCCACTCCAAAAACATGGAATGTCTTTACCTTTTTGTGTATCTTTTTCAATTTCTTTTATCAATGTTTGTAGTTTTCATTGTAGATTCTTCACTTCTTTGGTTAAGTTTATTTTTAGATATTTTATTTTACTTTTACCTATTGTAAATGGGATTATTTTCTTGGTTTCTTTTTCAGATTTTTTTGCTGTTGGCATATAGAAATGCTACTGATTTTTTTTTAATGTTGATTTTGTTTATCAGTTCTAATAGTTCTAATAGTTTTTTGGTGGAGTCTTTAGGTTTTTCTAAATATAAGATCATATCATCTGAAAACAAGGATAATTTGACTTCTTTCTTTCCACACATTTGTGTGCCCCTTCTTTCTTACTCTTGTATAATTGCTTTGGCTAGAATTCTAGTACTATCTTGAATACCAGTGGTGAAAGTAGGCATCCTTGCCTTGTTCCAGATCTCAGAGGAAAGGCTTTAATTTCCCCCCTTCCGCTTCATTATGATACTAACTATGGGTTTCTCATTTATTAATTTCATCATGTTGAACTATGTTCCTTCTATACCCTGTTTTTGAGAGTTTTTATCATGAAAGGATGTTTAATTTTATCTAATCCTTTTTTGATATCTATTGAAATGACCATATGGCTTTTGTCCTTTATTCTGTTGATATAATGTATCTCATTTACTGATTTGTTTATGTAGAAACATCCTAGTATCTCTGGGATGAATCTCACTTGATCATGATGAATGATCTTTTTAATTTGTTGTTGAATTCAGTTTGCTAGTATTTTTTTTTTTTTTGAGGATTTTGCATCATCTATGTTCATCAGAGATATTTGCCTATGGTTTGTTTTCTTTGGTCATTGTGCCCTTGTCTGGTTTTTGTATAAGGGCAATACTGACCGTATAGAATGAGATGGGGAGTATTCCCTCCTCCTCTATTTTTTGTTAAATTTCTTTAGTAACCTCCATACTGTTTTCTATAATAGATGTAGAACCTGCATGGCTACTGACAGTGTACTAGAGATTTCTTTTCTGCCCATCCTTGCCAACATTAGTTATCCTTTGTCCTTTTGATGATGGCTATCCTTACAAGTGTGAGGTAGTATTTCAAAATTCTGCTGAAACTGCAATTTGTATTACATCACATTTATAGGTCAAATTGGAGAGAATTCACATATTAATAACATGAAATATTTTGATCCATAAACATGGTGTGTCTCTCCTTTTATTTATGCCTGATGGATTCAATAGTAATAATTGGGTTACTGACTTTGACATTGTGTTGTGTTTGCATACCAAGTATTCCTGTTTTTCCTCCTTTGCTTACATAAACTGTATTTTGTTTTAGATAGCAAAGAGCCCAACTAAACATTTCATTTCCA
Organism: Avahi laniger; assembly: GCA_963575035.1. NCBI lineage: Eukaryota > Metazoa > Chordata > Mammalia > Primates > Indriidae > Avahi > Avahi laniger. Next base: position 34,307 of record CAUYSK010100402.1, read on the forward strand.
AAACTCTAATACAGGTATGTTATAGGCAATTTCAAAATTTCTTGCCAAAGAGATATTTCAGGTATCTAGGTGTGGCAATTAGAAGAGAAGAGATCTTTATTTCTTTTCCCTTTTCTTTCTTTCTTTTTTCTTTCTTTTCTTTTTCTTTTCTTTTCTTTTTTCTTTTTTTTTTTTTTTTTTAAAAATATAAGCATTCATAAGGGCTCTTCCTCTTTTCCTTTTATTTATTTGTTTTTTCATTCTTTTTATTTTCTTTTCTTTTAATTTTTTTTTTTTTTTTTTTTTTTTGAAAAATAGAAGCAGTCATCAGGGCTCTTCCTCTTTTCCTTGTATTTCTGTTCTGTTTCCCTTCCCTGGTTGGGAGTACTGAAAGCTTAGTGGTCACCAATTAGCATGTAACTTTGAGAAATAAGTCAATGTACTAAGAATGACACAGGGGGAAAAAAACAAAGGAATGTAAGTTCCTAATAAAATTATTCAGCTATTATCTCAACCCGTCTTCCTTCTTTCTAATTCTTGTTACATGAAGCCACCTAAATTTCCACCTGTCAAAGTCTCTATTGGCAGATTTTCTGTTATATTCAGCACAAATCATTTGGATAGACTCATCTAGAAATTTCATGGAATTATACACTGATATGTGGAAGAAAGAATAAGAAATAAATGACTAGCGTCATTTTGTTATGCCAGTGGTCCCCAACCTTTTTGGCACCAAGGACCACTTATTTTCTATAAAATCTACCCTTATGCAAAGTGTTAATAATAGTAATATTTATACTACTATGTTAACTGCTTAATACTCTTATAAGCATCGTTATTTTGAAATTATTTTCTTTATAGAGTAGAATAAAGCAACTAATAAATTATGTTAATGATCTTCAGAATCAATAATTTCTACTGCTACAGAGGACATAGCTATTATTAAAGAAATTGAAGTAAAAATTATAGCATCCAAACTGAATTGTAAATCTCACTTTGGATACAGATTTTAAAACATATTTCTTCAAGTTCTTTCCACCAAAATTTCTTGGAAGCAATGTCATTGTACTGGTAATGAGCTCTCCTAACATAATTTTCTTTGCTAATGACTTCCACTAAAAGGACCCAGAATTACTTAGAGAAATGTCTTATTTTAGATGTGACTCTTCCATCAGGTCTATTTCAAAGGGTACCTCCTGCTCTAAATGTTCTTATTGGTCTTCCATTCTCAGGTTCTAAGTTAAGTGGATTTTGTTGTTGTTGTTAATGCTTTGTTCTGTTTTGCCTTTCCTTATCGTAGTGTCCCCTCTTCTTCAGACTGATGTATGTGTCATTGTATCTACATGAGCAAACCATTTATCCTCCATTTAGACATGGATAGAGAGCTTCTGTGATTTCAGGTTTTCAAGTGAAAGCACCAATCTCTTTTCCAACATTAATGTTTGAGAGCACTTCATTGCACCAATCCCATACCACCTTCATCCTTGGGGGGATATGAGGCAGACACATTGGAAAATTCCTCCTTAGACTACACTCTGGCACAGGCACACAAAGAGTTTTTCATAAGGATCTCACAGGCTTCTGTAAATTTAATCTTCATCAGAAAAGCAAAAAATGTTATTCTTCATCTGAGACTAGAAGAAAAATGAAGTATTCCCACAAGTACTGGTCTACGACTTTTTGTAAACCTGAAGAAGAATACAGTTTCATATGTATTCTTACCTTAGCAACCCTGATCACCAAAAAAGAATCCTAAACTTTCAGTGAACTCTTTTTGTTCATTTCATCAATGTGCCTATCCCTTCATTCCCCACCATCTATGATATTATTACAAAAGAGGAAGTGAGAAGAAGACAGATTCAGGAACATAAGATCAATCTAGGATTTTTCAAGAATTCTCTAGATACTTGCTCTAAATGTTTACCTTTTTCTTCATCATATGAAATATAGACATACATTATACACCCATTACTATATGTTATAAATGTTTTGTTTCAATATCATTGATCCTTTTCCTATGGTACTAATAGCAAAAGCATATGAGTATACATCTTCCCTTGAGTGTCAGCCACAGATCAACCCAAGGAAAAATAGAAACTTGCTGTCTAGATTTTTAAATTAATTACCTTTACTTGTCAGGCAACTTCCTGAAGCACTAGAGAAGTGAAGCGGAGATAAATCAGTCACGGCTAAAGAAGTAATCTTAGTTAAAACTAATGAGAAAGCTAATTGTAGTCATTTATCTTCATGTCAGGTTCATTATTATACTATGGCTTTTCTTGTGTGTATGTGTTAACATGGTCAAACTGTTTATGTGAATAAACAAATTTTCAGGTCCTTGTATTGTTGAAATGAGGATGTTAAAACAAGAGCTTGTACTTTGTTAAGAAGAAGTTGAAGCCCATATAAAATTTAATGCATAACTCCTTTTGAATTTTTATTTCCTAAAGTAAAATTTTATATTTCTATATACTCTATTAGGTATGTAATTTAACTACTTGGGTTATGTGACTTTGTGGAGCAATTTCTGTGTTTCATGACTATTAAAGTCATTTTACTTATAGATGTTATTTCTTTCCAGTGAAAGAAGTTTTTTATTTAGTATTTGAATGAGTAACATGAGATCAAACTGAAACTTTTAGCATTTGATGTATTTTGTTTTATGCATTTATTGTACATCAAAATAAAATATTTTAAAGCCCTTTTTATTTTTCTTAATTGTTATTTCAAAATATTATGGGGGTACAAATATTTTTGGTTACCATAATCACTTTTGTTATGCTTCAGTCAGGGTTATAAGTGTGCCCATCACCCAGATAGTGTTCATTGTACCTGTTAGGTAGGTTTTCACCTATCCCGTCCTCTGCCCACCCCTTGCTTGATTTCCATTCAGTTTTACTTCCCTACATATACGTGTGTACTCTTTGGTTAGTTCCAATTTAATAGTGAGTACATGTGGTATCTGTTTTTCCATTCTCTAGATACTTCGCTCAGGATAAGCGTTTCAAGTTCCATCCAAAATGTTGCAAAAAGCCTGAATTCATCCTTCTTCATGGCTGAGTAGTATTCCATAGAATACATATAGTACATTTTGTTAATCCACTTATGAATTGATGAGAACTTGAGTTGGTTCCACATCTTTGCAATTGTGAATTGTGCTACAATAAACATTCACATGCAGGTGTATTAGTGATCAAATAACTCATTTTCCTGAGGGTAACTATCCAGTAGTGGGATTGCTGGATCACATGATAGGTCTACTTTTAGTTCTTTGAGGAAGCTCTATACTGTTTTCCATAGAGGTTGTACTAATTTGCAGTCTAGATAATGGCTTGACTTATAAAGTTTAAAATTCCATAAGATAATGAAAATAAGATTACGAAACTTGCTTTTCCATATGACTTTAAAAGTTTTAATAGAAATGTTCATACAGATATTTATCTTGTTACTACTTTTCTGCATCAAATCAATTTGTTTTTTAATGTCTTTTTTTGCAAGTTTTCCACATTTTTTTAAGAAGTCATTGTATTTTTTTATATGTAAGTATGCTTTGTGCAAATCTGAGTGATTGGTATTTTTTCCATATACACAATGATTGCATTTTATTAGCCATTTTAGGCATCCTTTCTAAAATTTGGCAATGCAGTTCAATTTCTTGTTGAACTACAAGTATAAGAATATTTCTTTTCACCATTTCTTTCACTCTTAAAGTACATTATTTTTAGTAAAATAAGAAACTTCTTTTTAAAAAACTTTAAAGGTAAGCACTGAATCAGACTCACTAATCTCTTCAAATTTCAAAACCCTTAGTGGTTGCCAAACTATTTAATAGACTAAGTAAAAAAGCTCATGCTTAACATGTAATTTACTTCTCTCTCTTGACTTAATCTCCTTGTTTAGCTTTAACTTTTTCTTGCTAATCTCCCAAATCCAGTATAGCATGCCTTATTCCTTCCTTTCTTGCTGGGTCATCTTCTCTCTGAAACATACTGTCAATCATCTCTGCCAATTGAAATCCTTTCCATTCTTCAAGGCTCAAATCAATTTCTGCAGGAAAATTTCTTTTATCACCCAAACTTGATACGAATTGTTCCTCTCCCAAACTGCTGCAGTAGTTTCTGTCTCATTTGTTTCTTATATTCTGCCCTGTAATTTTTATAGATGCCACATCCTTACATGAATACAATAAATGTTCCCCCAAACCATTAAACTCTAGTCATTTTTTTAGAAAACTTTTAAAAAGGAGGTGCTATTTTAATTCACATAAAGCTAGCAGTATTAGGTAATGCTTCCTGAAGAAAGTGACCTTTAAAGATTTTAGAATGAATATAATTTAATCATCAAAATATAGACTATTATTAGCAAGAAAAAATAATTCTGCATAGAAGGAATGGGACACAGACGCAAGAAAGTACGGTGCTTATATAAGGAATATTTAGTGCTTTGGTTTTGCTCGGGAGGACCTGTTTGTGAGTCCACTCGGTGTTCTGATTGATTGGCAATGTTCAACTTAATCATTATTCCCTCAAAATTGCCTGAAGAGCTTCCTCCCCCCAGGCATAGAGAGAATGTCCAGAGCATTCTTTGTTGCCAAAGGGACAGAAGCATGATTGCTCAGCCTGCTGAGCCAAGTTCCTCTGTTGGAGATTTCCTTGGAGTCTTTCTCTTTGCCTGTTAAGTTTGTTCCTGTTGTGTCTGCATCTGCCTCTGATCCCATTCTGTTTGAGATTATTTAATTGTTCCACATGCTGGAAGCATTTATTTATTCACCCACCAGACACCTGCACCTCTCTGAGGCTGTCTTTTTTATTATTTTATAAATAGGAAAAAAGTCACATTGGGGGTGAAACACATTTTATGTCCATTGAAAATGTTTAGTTAGCAATCACAGTAGAAAACACATTGTGTTAATTTCACAGTCTATTGGAAACATTAGCTCATTAACAACCTAATTAAGGAAAACGGAAAAAGAGGTGATTTAGGATCCAGAATATTGTTTACTCTAGTCAGCATGTGGTAGCAGAACCCATAGATCTTTAACTATTAAGCAGGAAACTCATCTCTGTCTAACCTCCTCTTAGATTTGTACTTCCCTCTTTCTCTTCTGTGTCACAGGAAATAAAATAGGTTCCCTGATTAGAGGTGACAGGATCAGTTTTATACTTCAAGTTAGTTTTGTGTCTTGAAAATTGAGAGGAATGGCATGTACAAAATAAATTCACTCTTTTCCCTCTTGCCCTCTTTCCTTAACCATTTCATAAGTATTTGCTATGTGTGAGATATGAGTGAAATGTAGCCCCTGACTCATTTAACTCTAGAAAATAGATTTTTAAAGAAATTATTTACAGTACAGTGTGATAATTGCAATGACAGTCATGTCTAAAGCAAAGAAATAGGAAGATGAGAAGATGGTTAGGAAAAGCTTCCTGTATAAGATGAATGTTTAAGTTATACTCCATTTTAACCTTTATATACTACATAAAAATTATGAAAGAATTTTTATATTATGTTTTTCTTAGACTGTAACCCTATAAAGAGAAGATTAAACAAATAATAGTAATGATAATACAGCTGGGTAACATTAATTGTTTCTTATTTGTCTGATACTTTTCTATGGGTCTAGCATGAATTAACCTAAACTTATTTAATCCTCATAATAGCCCTGTCAGGCAAGTACTATTTTTGTCACCTCCATTTTGCAGTTGAGGAATCAGAGGCCAGGGGCTAGAGTAATTGTCCCAAACATTACCACAAAATTAAGTACTCAATCAGAATTCAAACTCAGGCAATCTGATTATTATGCCTTCAGTTTTACTATCTGTGAAATGGAAAAGAGAGATTTTGAAAAAAGGAGAAAGACTTCCACAGAAATATATTTGTTCAGGGTCCAGTCAGGAGAAAATAACACACCGGTAATTTGAACAGGGACATTTTAATTCAGCAAGAGGGTAAAAGAATTATAAATATATGTGCAACCAATGCTAGAACACCCAAATATGTAAAGCAAATATTATTAGTGCTAAAGAAAGAGATAACCCCCAATACAATAATAACTCAGGACTTCAACATGTGACTTTCAGCAGTGGACAGATCATCTAAAGAGAAAATCAAAAAACTAACATCAGACTTCATCTTTCCTATGGACAAAATGGACCTAGTAGACATTTATAGAACATTTCATCCACCAGATACAGAATACACATTCTTCTCAGTACATGGAACATTCTCAAGGACAGACCATATGTTAGGCCACATAGTATGTCTCAATGTTTTTAAAATGAAATCATATCAAGTATCTTTTTTTACCAAAATGGAATAAAAATAAAAATCAATAACCAAAACTTTGGAAAGTCTACAAATGCATAGAACTTAAACAATATGCTCCTGAATAACTACAGGTTAATGAAGAAATTAAGAAGAAAATTTTAAAACTTCTTGAGAGAAATGAAAATGGAAGCACAACATACCAAAATCATTGGATACAGTAAAAACAGCACTAAAGGGGAATTTCACAGCAATAAACAACTACATCAAAAAAGTAGCAATACTTCAAATAAATAACCAAATGATTCATCTTAAAAAACTAGATAAGCAAGAGCAAGCCCAACCTAAAATTAATAGAAGAAAATAAATAGTGAAGATCAGAGCAGAAATAAATAAAATCGAGACTAAAGAATAGAAACAAAAAATAAATAAAGTCAAAAGTTGTTTTTGAAAATATAAACAGAACTGACAAATTTTTAGCTACACAGGAAAGGAAGACCCAGTGAAATAAAATCAGAGATGAAACACAGACATTACAACTGATACTATAGAAATTAAAAGGATCATAAAAAAAAAAGCCAAAAACATTAACTTAAAAAAAGCCTTGTTTTTTTTTTTTGGTAAATAAATGAATGTTTCCATTGGAAAATCCCCTTATGTAACCAAGACCTATAATGTATTCAACATCTCCTGGCAACTCAAGAAACTGACAAATTGACAAAAATGTACACCATGGTATTGCAAACATTTGAAATTTGTTCAGAACTTCATCTTAAATGTCACTGCTTTAGATGTTATTTCTTTTGTTAATTAAATGCAGAACGTTGATTAGCAGCAGGCATATATAATTTCTTAATACTAGGGCAATGTGTTTATTATGATCATAATTTGACAGTTATTGCTAGTTATACTGTAATCTCAGAGCTGCATGTTACAAATAGACTGTGGTGAATCTATGAGAATAGAGCAGGAATGTTCTAAAGGAGCATCAAAGTTACACAGGCCTGTTTCCAAGAAATAAATTGTTTCCACTACACTAGTCCTTTATTCTTCACTTGCTATCTTCATGTTTATTCCTTTTGGCTTTCCACCATACCAAACAACCTAGTCATTCTCACTGCTTCATATTTTACATTTTCCATAGTGTAATTTCAGTATTTAAATGACAATGACCATATGCGTAAATCTACTCTGACTGCTCAAACTCGACGTTGGTGTATGCCTTTCTAGCATTGTGAATGGCGTACCGTCCCTGATTTTGGTTCCAGTCTTCTAGTTCAATGCTAAAAGAATTCTTTACCACCACACAATTCTGATAAATTATGACAGGGTATTTGTGAACTATTCCAGCCTCTGCAGGTCTAAGTGCCTATTCCACTCACAAGGGTACATGAGGAGTTTATTGCTTGGTAACATTTCTTGACCTGTCACTACTTGTGAATTGCATTTCAGACTAAAGATCAGCCTGGAGCTTTGACTCAAATGGACCTTGAGCCCCCTGAGAGTGGTTCTGTTTCATACAGCTGCACTTAAGGCTTTTCTGTCCCAGGTTGAGGCTCTCCTGCCACATAAAGTGCTTTGCTGGAGGCAAAGCTGTCATTGTAGTTTTTCGGTTGAATGAAAGAAAAGAGGCCTCAACAGGCAGGTTTTTTCAAAGCGTGTAATTATATACCCATTTTGAGAACTAATTCTGTTATTTGGTCCTCTGCTATACCAATTTTTATGTTAGATTTTGAAAGTACACTTAAAAGGTTCTGAGAACGTAGTATCCATCTGATATTGTAAGGGACTAAAAATAATTTGATTAATGACTAAATGAAAGAATAGATATGACAAAACCAGAAAAATAACATTGTATAAAACTCAGGATCCAAGTGACTAACCTTTTGGACAGTGGAGTTCTAGATGATAAAATAATCAGCTACAAAAATAGTTCAACATTTTGATGTGTTTTTCATATGTCAATCCATATATAGATTATTGATTTTTATACTTGCCAACAAACCATAAGTGGAGTGTTGCTAGGCAAGAGCTTGTCTAGGGGAGAATGAATGCCCTGGAAGTTATAATTGTGTGTGTGAGAAGAACAGTAAAAAAAAAAAATGTTAAGATTAAATCTTTTAGCATGTTTAATTTTGAGTGGATATCTTAGTTGTTCTCAAACACTTTTACATGCAGTAAACAAAAGTGAATCATTGGCAATGCTGCTAAGTAGTTAGATTTTATTATAAAAATTAAAATTCATAAATGGTAGATGAAGAGGTACTTAAAAAAGTGGTTGAGAAATCTCTCGCTGCATACTATTAGCGAGAAACAAATATTGACTATAAAGCTTAACTTTTCTGGAGTCTAGGGATGCTTTCAAATCTAAGATTAATACTGTAATATGACTTTTGAAGTATTAATTGTCAAGTTCTGAGTAAATATAGAGGATCAAAACTATGGGTATACTCCTGATTCCGAATTCCACTAAAATTGTAGTAAATGAAATTATTTTAAAGACAAATCCACTAAGCCAGAAATAATGAAAAACTGACAGCCAAAATAATATGTTGGAGGACAAAGAAAAAGGAAATGGTAGAAAAAAGATAAAATAATTAGAAATCCATTTCAGGAGAACTAATATTGAAATAGGAGTTCTAGAAAAAAATAAATACATGGAAATTATTAGTGAAAAAATTTAAAGAAATATAGTCTGAAAAACCTTGATTTCTAGTTTGAAAAAGCCTACAACAGGTCCAGAAAAAAATAATTATTAATGAAACCAAAATAAGCATTTGAGGGACAAAACAAAAAATAAAAATACACACGAGAATGGCTTTGAACTTCTCAGTAGCAATGCTGCAAGCATAGACAGGCATAGTTAATTTCTCATTTATTTGGTCTAATAAAAATTTATTAATCTTAGCAATTACAGTGCTTGGATATTGTATTGTTACTGGCCGACAGGATAGTATTGCCCACTGCGCAGAGAAGAGCCAATACACTGAGACAGGTTGCAATGGAGGAAGAGTTTAATTCCACAGAGCGCTAAGCAGGGAGATGGAAGAAATTTCTCAAATCTGCCTCCCCGAGAATTTGGGAGACAGGATTTTTAAGGGTAGTTTGGCAGGCAAAGGATTAGGCAATTAAGTTTGCTAATAGGCTGTGTTTGGCCGAACCATAGGGCTGTAGAAATTGTCTTCCTTGTTGATCAGGTTATTGGGTGGCGGTCGCAAGACCAATTCAGTCAGTACCTTGATATGGACAGCTGGCCTGGGTGGGTCAGCCAATCCACCAGAATGCAGGACCTGGAAGATATCTCAAAAACTGCCTTTAGGTTCTGAAAGAGTGATGTTATCTACTGAGAATGTTAAAAATCTTTATAACTACCAGCTATGTGATTCCACAGTAGCAAATATGGATAGTGGCTAATTACT
>CAUYSK010100404.1:0-23972 GCA_963575035.1 Avahi laniger
CATTGTACTGAGTGAGAAAAGCCAATCTCAAATGATCACATAGCATATGGTTCCTATCATATAACATTGTTGAAATGACAAAATTGTAGAGATGGAGGACAGATTACTGGTTGCCAAGGATTAAGGATGGTGGGGCAAGGAGTGTAGATGAGACCATAAAGGGAGTATCACAGGGAGATCTTTGTGGTAATGGAATAGTTCTGTATCTTGATGGCAGTGGTGGCTATGTACATCTAGACGTGATAAAATGACACAGAACTATACACAGACATAGTACTAAGGTCAAATTCTTGGTTTTAATATTGTGTTCTAAATTATGTAAGAAGTAACCATTAGGAGAAACTAGGTGCAGAGCACACCAGACCTCTCTGCTCTATGTCCTATCTTTGCAACTTCTATAAGTCTATAATTCTTTCAAAATGAGAAGTTTTTTAAAAACTTTATACCAGGCCAGGTGCAGTGGCTCACACCTGAAATCCTAGCACTCTGGGAGGCCGAAGCAGGAGAATCACTTGAGCTCAGAAGTTCGAGACCAGCGTGAGCAAGACTGAGACCCCGTCTCTACTAAAAATAGAAAAATTAGTCGGGTGTTGTGGTGTGCACCTGTAGTTCCAGCTACTTGGGAGACTGAGGCAGGAATTTGAGGCTGCAGTGAGCTATGATGACCCCACTGCACTCTACCCAGGGCAACAGAGTGAGACTCTGTCTCAAAAAAAAACAAAAAGCAAAAAAACTTTACACTGGATCAGAGAGGTGCTAAATCCAGTGATCAGTGTCCTTATATGGAGAAGGAGGTAAATGCAGAGACACACAGGAGAATGGCATGTGACAAGGAGGCAGGGACTAGAGTGAGGCCGCTGCAAGCTGAGGAATGCCAAGGACTGTCGGGGGAGAGATGTGGGATGGTTCCACCCTCAGAGCCTCCAGAAGAACCAACCCTACCAATGCTTTGGCAGGCTGCAGACTTTTGGCCTCTGGAACTGAGAGAGGATAAATTTTTATTGTTTTAAGACCCCAGTTTGTGGTACTTCGTCAGGGCAGCCCCAGGAAACTAATATAATGGGAATGGCAGAGAAGAGAGCCCCCAGGGAACTTCCTTCTGCACTGACAAGTAAGCCTCCAGCAAGGGTTCACCTCCCCAGAGATGGCTGGCCATGTCCACTCACAAAAATGGGTCTGAGAGTTCCTCCAATCCAGAAAGTTCAGCTCAGCACGCGTGAAAGGCCAAACAGACAAGAGATCCAGGCTGCTTCTGATGAGAATTCACATACTTTGGACTCAAAAAATGAACTTTGGAGTCAGCCGTCACTCTGCCATGTGTGAGCTGTGAGGCCCTGAGCACATTTCTTAATCTATGTGGCCTTCGCTTTCTCGCTTGTAAGATATAGATAATGACCACCTGATAGGAAAAAAAAAATTGTAAAGATTAAAAAAGATAGCACATGTAAAGAACTCAGCACGGCGTGTGGTTCATGATTAAAGCCCAGTGAGTGTTGGCTGTGGAATGAGCACACCGTGAGCTTACCCTCACATTCTTGAGGGTAAGCTAACTCTTTGGCTCCAAAGCCCCTTGGGTCCCCATGGTAGCCTGAAGACGGAAGTGAGGAAAGAGATGAAAAAGAGAAATTAAAGATGGAGAAAGAGAAAGAAGGGAGGAGAGAAAACAAGAATGAGAGAAAGATCTCTGTCAAGGCAAATGAGGAGGGCTCTGCTGTGACATGCCCCACCTAAGGCAGGGTGGATGGGTGTCCTTTCTCCTGGTCAGGTCACGTGCCTGAAGATGTACCAAGCATGAAACAGCCATCACTCTGAGAGAGAAGAGGCTGGCCCACAGCCATGGTGCAGAGCTGGACATCAACTATGGGATAGGAAAGATGCCTGGACATCTTGAAAGCATCATATGGATTCCACATAGACTAAGACACAGTAAGAAAAGTTAAAACTTCCCAGTAGTTTGCAGTGTAGCTAGAATAACAACAAATGTTCAGGATCACAAGATTGGAGCAGTCCAACTGCTAACCCATCACCTCCCCAGCCCCTCCTATCGGCCACTCACGCTGACCCAAGGACCCCTGGGCCCTTGATTCCTCTGTGCACCTCCTTCACCCTGTCTTTAAGAAAAAGAGCTGCATGGGTGACCCCGAAGTCCTTTTCCATCAGAGTGGGATCCTCTGTGGCTTCAAAAATGGGCTGTAACTTCTTATTTTCAACTCTTTTTTCTATAAAAGGAAAATTTTTCAGAATTAGCCATGTTTTCTAGAGTTGATACTAATACATTTGCTCCCCAGAAGTCCCTGATCAAGTCGATAAGTTGAACATATTGTTTCAGAGCAGACAGAAAAGAGGATGTGTAAAGAAATTTTATAAAAATAGGAAATGGAAGATGGAGAGAAAGAAATTGGGAAGGGAGGGAAGATGAAGGAGGAGAAAGAGGAAGCAAAGGCTGATGGAGGGAGGGTAAGAAATTAAACAGGAAGGGGAAAGGAGAGCCCCAGATAGGTGTCTGTTTACTTGCTTATTTGTCTTTTCACACTCTGCCTTGTTCCAGGTATTGACAATTCTCAGACCTACCTCTTCAATTGTGTCCCTTCAACCTAACAAATCTATTTGTTCTTCCTTGAAACCTGGGCCCTCAGTGACCTCATGTGCATGTCAGGCCTGTTTGTCTCCCCATAGGAGATGCCTCTTGGCCTGAGCACCTGTGCTGGGGGAGGGGGAGGAGAGTTTCATAACAGTTATCAGGGTGGGACCTAACATTTTACTAAATTGTTGACCAGAGTGGCCACTGGAGGACCCAATCCTGAGTGGCTAGGACACAGGCCAGGGGCCCTGTGGCCCTCTCAAGTCAGCCATACCACGAGCCTGGGGAAATGAAGCAGATAAATGGTTGAGCTGCTACATCATCATTTGTATATAATCTCCTGGAAAACATATGCTCACAAGTCACAAAACAAGTTTTCTCATCTGAGGGGAGAGAGAGTCTTATTTGTCAGATTTTTGGGAGAATCAAATGAAATAATTTCTATTAAGTTCTAAGCATCTGACCTAGTATACTAAGGCATCTATAAATATCAGTCATCATAAGTAATAGGAAGAGTCACTCAATAAATTTGTCTATTGCTTGATTTCCTCCTTGAACTTATTATTCAGTCATAATTTTTTCAGTCCCCAAAATGGTTGACTCTTGCATTAACTCATATATGTTCTATACTTGTGTGTTCGATATGGCTACCACTAGCCGCACATGGCTACTGAGCTCTGGAGATGAGGCTAGGCCACATGGAGATGGGCTACAAGTATAAAACCACACCAAATTTTGAATATTTAGTATGAAAAATAAATATAAAATATCTCAAAGATATTTATATTGATTACATATTGAGATGGCAATACTTTGGATATATTGGGTTAAATCAAATATTAATATATTATCAAAATTAATTTCATGGTTTCTTTTCATCTTTCTTTTCTAATGTGGCTACTAGAAAACTTTTAATTATATATGTGGCTCACATTATATTTCTATCAGGCAGGACTGTCTAGATTATCCTAAACTACCAAATATATCCCAAGCTTTACACAAAAAGATTTTGGATCTTGACATTAAGTTGGCCCATGAAGAAATAAAACAGAGTTGCCTGGACTCACACCCAACACCTTCTCAAGGATTAGAATAAATATTAATGGCACGACTTTTTCTAGTTCAACCCCGTCATTGTACAGATGAAAAAACTAGCAAAGAGATCCTTGCTTCAGATTATCCAGCTACTAAAAGGCAGAGCTTGCGTATCCAGACAGTTCACTGTTCGTTCCTTTTTACCACTCTATCTCCTGCTAGTCAGTTTGCTCTGGAAAATGTTCTCAATACTTTTACAAACGTGGGAAAAGAAGTTATGACAATGTAAGCCATAATTACATAACTGCCCAGGAATATGAATATACCAGGACTCAAACATTTATAAGATATTTTGTAGAGAGTGAAAAAGAGGTTGACTTCATATTTTTATAAACACTCATATATTTACACAATATGACATGATGTAGGGAATTGGAAAGAGGGAAGCCATTTTCAGGAGCCCCTCACAATGCTGCAACAGTGGAGAATATAACATGATCTGAGATAAGAACCACAGTCATTGCCATAAACGTTCTTATAATCTAATTGGACAGTCAAGTGACGGACAAGGAAATTGAACTAGTCCCATAAAACAACAGCATCCAACAGGACAACACTTTGAGGAAATGGGAAATCATGGACCTGAACCCCAATTTATTCCTTCATTCAATATGTATTTATTGGATGCCTGAAACGTGCCAGGCACTATCTTCGATGCTGGGGTAACATTTCCTACCCTCGTGAAACTTATAGTCTAGCTGGAGAGAGAAATAATAAACAAGATTAACAAATAAAAATATATTATCTTTGATAATGACATGTACTAAAGAGAGTATTAAAGTAGGGAAAGAGGGCAAGACTTGTTGGAGGAGAGTTATAAGTTTTGACAGGATCACCAGGAAAGATGTCTCTGAGAAGGAAACATTTAGATAAAGACCCAAGCGGGGAAGTGAACCATGTGGATAAGCAGATGAAAACACAGCAGGAACGGCAATGAAAAATCCCAAGGTGGGCGTGTGCCTGGCATGCTCACAGCACAGGGTTACAGGGAGGGAGTTCATTCAGGGCCTGGTGAGTCACAGGAAGCATTTCTTATACCAAGTGAGATAAGGAATGGCAGGTTTTGAGCAGAAGAATAATGTCGCCTAACTTATGTATAAACAGGATTTCCCTGGGTGCTCTGACGAAAATAAACCATCAGGGGTAGGATGGAAGTAGAAACCCCAGTTAGGAGCCTGCTACAATGATCCAAGCAGAAGGAGCTACTTTGAAAGCATCCCTGATATGACTCAAGTGTGGATGCGGGGAAGAGAGGATTCAAGGGGGAATCCAGGGTTTTCATCCTGAGCAATTGGAAGGCTGCAGTTGCCTTAACTGAAATGAGGAAATCTATCAAAGGCATAGGTTTGGGAGAAAAGACCAGGAGCTCAATTTTGATCTATCTGGAATTCATTTTTGTATATAGTATGAATTAAGAGTCAAGGTTCATTTTTTCCATATGGATATGCAGCTGTTCCAGCACTGTTAAGAAAACTCTCCTTTCCCCATTGGATTGCTTTGGTACTTTTGTTGAAAATCACTTGAAAATATAAGTTGGGTCTATTTCTAAGTTATGTCATTCCACTGATCTATTTGACCATGATTATTCCAATAGACCTTGCCTTGACTACTGAAGCTTCAGGAGCTCTATGTTAGACACATTAAATCTGTCAGTCAACCAGGAAGAGATGTCAGGTGAACAACTGGTTATAAGGGTCTGGAATTCAGAAGAGAGGGGTCAGTGCTGGAGACATAAATGTGTGTCATCCCCATGCAGACGGTATAAAAAGCCATCAGACTGGGAGAGAGCACCTAGCAAGTGAGTATGGAGAGAGAAATCCAATCACTGAGCTGGAAGGCACCTCAACGTTAAGAAGTTGGCAAGATGAGGAGGAATCAGAAAAGAAGATGGAAAAGGATTGACCAGAGAAGGAGAAGAAAAATCGGGAGAGTGGTGTTATGCTAGGATCCAAGAGAAGAAATGCTACAAAGAGGAAAAAACTAACCGACTATGTCAATTGCTAATGACAAGTCAACTAAGATTAGGAATATGGGGATCAGCCCCTGGATTTAGCCACGTGGGGGCTCACTTTTGAATGGCAGGGGCAGAAGTCAGATCAGAATGGGTCCAAAAAGAATAAGAGACAGATTACATGGACAAGTCTGTCAAGGAGAGAATTGGAAAAGGGAAGGAGAGAAATGAGGCAGTAACTGAAAGGAGAAATGGGGCCCACGGAGGGTATGTTTCAAATCTAGAATGATCCAGCAGAGAGGGCACATCTGGTGCTGCAGGGGAGAGAGGAGAAAATGGCTGGTGGGTGAAGGCGGAGGTGCCGCCCTTAGCTAGGAACACAGAGGGTTCACCCACAGAAACAGAAGAGAAGGGAGTGTCCAGGGCACAGATGCAGAGAGGTCCACAGATGTGCTGGGAATTGTTTGTGACTTCTCCAATGTGTATTGCTTAGATTTTGTAGGTTTAGAAGTTTAGGAAGGCCTTGTAGATTGAAGTAAGCAAATAAAGGCTCTAGTCTGGGTAGGATGACGCTAAGAGAAGAGAGGATGGAGCAGAGGAGTGACTCTTGCAGGAGGGTCTACTCCCCACCTGCCAGTTCCACTCCCTGGGGCTCCACTTGCTGACTCCTTCCCTGAAAAGACAACCCCCAATAGACACCCCAACAGACACCCTGCTGTTCAGAGACACCTTGCTTCTCTGATTTCTTGCCCCACCCGCCACCCTCCCTCTCCTCTTTCCCATTCCCCTTGCCCCATCCCCATTTTTCCTGGATACACAATGTCCTCCCGTCTCTTTCCCTCTTCCCCGTCTCTCCCCAACACCTCTTATCCTTTCCTCCATCCACCTGCCAATCTCTTCTCAGGACTCGAACACCCTTTACTACCCCTACCATGAACTTATGTATTTATGAGAAGATTCTATCTCCCAACTCTGACTGGAACCTTTTGTGTTCCTGAAGCTGCAAGGTTCTCTGCACACAGGAAAAAAGGGAGATGGCAGAGAGGAGGGGCAATGGAATGGGGAGATATCTGCCAGCACCTCTATGACTCCCTTTGACTCTCACACCACATGCTGAAGTGTCTTGCATTAGCCCGTTTCATAGATGAAGAAACTGAGGCTAAAAAAGGTTATGTAACACATTAAAAACTACAGAGCTAGTAAGAGGCAGAATCATGACTTAAACCAGGGTTGTTAAGCCCATTGCACGTGGTAGGTTCAATAATGTTGGTTTATAACAGTGACAGTTAGGCCTCAGTCACCTCCTTTAAAACTAACAAGGAGGTCGGACTAGATGGTGAATAAGGGCTTCCCTCTCTATGACTCCTTCTCAAGAAAATACATGAGCTTTTATTTCATCATGGGTTCAAGAACAAATGAGATAGAGCCTCCAACCTATGACACAGCTATAAAATATTGATGATCAAAATAAGAAACAAATCGGCATAGAGGAGACCTTCTATGAAATTGCTGGCAGCTCAGCGCATACCGACATGTAACAAGTTTTTATTCTGTGATAGGAGTAATGGATACAATGTCTCAACAATGACAGGCATCATGTTGTTGAATCCTCCATGTCACTATCCCTCCCAGGTTAGCTTGTATTATCCCCTTTTTACGGATAAGGAAACTAAGACTTATAGAGAATAAATACCACACCCACGATCACACAAGTCCCAAAACCAGGATTCAAACTCAGACAGCCTGATCGACAGCCCTCACTCTAAAACTCAGTGCTGGTCCCTCAATAATTACTATTCATGGTTGCCATTTTCAGGGACAAAGCGTCAGTGAATCTTAGAGTGAGAAAGGAGCTTGGAAATAAAATCTCTCATTTAACAGCGGAGGAGACTCCAGAGCAGAGATTGAATGATTTGGCCTGATCATTTAGAGACAGATTTGAAATTTGAGGTCAACATTCTTCCTGTCTGTTATGTTTTTACTGGGTGCAATAATGAGCTAAATGTAAACATCTCAGGGGAAGAATCCATGAACCTCTGCAAAAATGGATAGTCAACCAAGCCTAAGACAGCTAGGAGGAGTGTTGGTCTAGTTTGGAAAAATAACTTATTGACCAAAGGTCCCCCTTGATATCCCAACATCTTCTACCATCACATTCCAGTATGTGGCCCCAACCATGCCCACAGCCATCCCCACCCCAGTTTGATTATTATTGAGTTTCACGGTGACTGGCCCGAGAAGATCAAAAAAAGTAACGCTACCTTGTGTGGGAGAGTCCCAGAGACCAAGATAGCAACTGTCATAGCAACAGTCACACGGCTTTGGTCAAAGAGAAGACCCTTTGGGGAACTGAAAACAGAACCTTGAGCACATCTGTTGCTTTCACTCCCATCCTCCTCCAGCAGGCTGGGTGGAGAGCTCCACGCCCTTTCAGAAGTTCCCAAGGCCCTGTGCATCTGGGACCCCGAAAGCACCTGGCCAAGGCTGTGTCCAGCACTGGGATGGAAGTGACACCAACCCCAACCTTGTTTGCGATCACCTCACCTAAGCCCACTGCCCCATCTCCAGTCCTAGGGTTCGTCCATGGAAAATCTCAGCCCGGAATAGTCAGTGTCCTCTAAAGAGTCTGATATGGTAACAGGACCCACACAGATTGCATGTGAGGAAGAAGCTGTGAGCAAGCAGGTGCTTCATGAGTCTTATAAAGGCCTTGAAAGTATTTGGGAGCAGCAAGAAGCAGTTTATGTTGAATAGTTTGGTCATCTTGGGGATGAGAGGCTGGGAAGGACTGGCATGAACCATATACATCAACATTTGAGAATATATTTCAGTAAACTTCTTAGATCCCATGAAAGAAGTATTCTCTTCTACTGCATCCCCTTTCCACCCATGCATATAACCAACCACATATCCATTCACCCATCTGTTGGTCCTTACTCAAGTCATAGGACTAGGTGTTAGCCCTTCTGAACCAAACAACATTAACTGCTATAGGAAAAACCTATTTGTGTGTTTGGATGTATGGATGTCCACCTTTGTTCATTCAATGGAAATTTATTGGCATCTCTATGTGCCTGGCTGTATACTAAGTTCTACAGTTAACATGGTGGACAAAGAGCTCTCAACTTAAAGGAGCTCCCAGCTTAGTGTGGAATCAAGTAACTAGAAATCGCAACATGGATGCCTGGAGAGCTCTATGGAAGCACACAGGAGGGGTATCCAACATATGTGGGAGGTCAGAGAAGGTGCATAGGTTCACCCTCCTGCCCAAACATTAGCCAACCTGCAAATTACATAACACCAAGGGTGTCTGCGCAAATCATTCGAATGCTCCAGCCCTCTACTGGGAAACCAAGTGTTAGCTCTTGCATGGGAATCCATCACTTATAAACTTATTTACCCCCTCTTGGTCTTGGGTTCTTTGTTTATAATGAAGCAATAACAATAAAACCTTGATCTCAACATCACTGGACAGTAAATGAAATATTGTATATAATCCACTTAGTATAGGGCATGGTGTAGAGTATGTGCCCAATCCATGACCTTTTCATATTCTCAATTATTAACAGGTTCTTGGGTTCCATGGCTGAACTCAGCTGATATTCTCCCTGTAGTAATTACTCAAGGAATCTCTTTTTAAGTTTAGCTTGAACCTTTATTTCTTCCAATATGCAATAAGACACTATAGTCCTTCTGTTCAGCCTTACCTACTTGACATGTAAAGGTGAGAAAAATCTCTCAATCTGAAAGATGAAGAAACTGAGGCAAAACACAAAGGCACTATTTGAAGATACTATACCTCACCCCCAGGCCTAAGGATCCAGGTCAGTTCACTGTGTTTCCTTTCAGCCCAGCCTGCCTGATGCCATAATGGAACTTACAAATGTTGCAGGATTAAGGTGGAAGGTGTATTTCCCAAAAGACTAATATTTCATACTGAAAACAAAGAAACGTGCATAATCAGCACCTGTCATCATTATATAATTTAAAGTGGCCCAATCATCCAGCCGTCCTCCCAGCCAGGAGGATGGTGAGTCAAGCGTGTGTGTTGTATCTTTGAGGGAAAAGAGTCTCTGGATTCTATGACATCACGAACCCTTCTTGAGCTACATGACAATTTAGATCCACCTTCCTACCCACTGGTTCATGGGCAGGTAAGTGATGGCATGTTTACTGAAGTCCTCGCATGACTGGAACTATATTTTTTTCCTTCATTATGCAAAGAGAAAAATAACAAGGAAAAAACTAATATCACAGACAGAGGAGAATAAGAAAATAAGTAGGTAAACAATGTTGGGAATCAAAATATACTCAACCCAGTTTCTTACAACTCTGGTCCCACATATATCTCTGGATTCATTCATCCTACGCACACTTATGAGCAGCTGATTCATGTGCTAGAGGCTGGGAGGCAGATGAGGGAAGGTGCCCAAGGAAGAGGAGACATGGCAGCCCCTGTCCTTGAGGGTGACCACCATCTACAAGCACTCACCTTGAACCCTTTTAGAGCCACAGTCACCAAGTCAAAGCTCAAATCTGCTCCCTGGACCTTATTAAAATGAGAAGGACCTCATTAAAATGAGAAGGACCTCCTTCCCACTCCCATTCAATTTTCACTCTACACTCCACTGTACTCTCAAGATTCACATGTCAGTTTCCAATATGTATTTTCTTTTGTCATCTACCAAAAGCAATACCTAGACATGAGGAAATTCTAGGTTGAGAATCACTGATCTAAACAAATAATGTGCCCAGTCTTCTGTATTCCTCCAAATTCTCTTTTCTTTTTTTTTTTAAGAAATAGAAAATATTTTGTGGGTGTGAGTGTATGTAACATTTTATTTAACAAATTAATGTTTATAATTTAATTCCATTGTGTGTACAATTAAAATAAATTTTTAAAAGGATTAGAGGGGAAAGAACAAGAAGGAGAGCTGACAGAAAGACACAAGATAATAGAGATGGAAATAACGAGAATGGAGGGAAACAGAGAGTGGGTAGGCTCTGAAGAGAATTCTAATAGAGACCCTGCCCAAGAGTGTCCTGGCTGAGGGTTTCTGACAATTGCTATGGGTTTAGATGTTTGTCAGCTGGTCTGCCATTCACTGTACCAGGGATCCACTGCTAGATGGCATAATCATTATAGAGTCTCCACTGACTATATTAACCAGAGCAGCCCACCCAGAGATGGAAAGATTTCCTTGGAGTGCAGCTGTGGTGGAGGGAGACACTTCAGCCGACGGGCTAGAAGGTTCTGACGCTCCATGCCCTTATGTCAGTTTGCCTTAGTCTCCCTGCCCTTCACCCCCACCCATCCTCTTAAGATCATCAGTGCTTGAGGACACAGACACGACCTCCGAAATCGACTGCAAAAACCCAAAGTCCTTGATACAGGAGACACTACATAGACATATGTGAAAAATGACAGAATCCAAGCCTCCCCAGCCCTGCTCCAACACACACACGCCCACAGTCAAACTCTCCCATCTAGATTGCTTCCCACTCCCTGCAACTGGCTCTCTCTACCCTCAACCTCAACTTGAGCATTGTTGCCCAGAAATATAGTCACCCCTAATTATTGCATGAGAAAAAGGATTGTGCTTCTTTCAAGTATTATATTCTGTATAAGTGTTGGTAAATAAAATTAAACAAGTTCCTAAAACTTATATTTTCACTGGGCATACCTGATATGACAGCTAGTTGCAAACAGCATGGTCACCCATGTTGTCAGATTCATGACATACGCCAAAATAATGAGACACAAATAGTTTATCAAACATAACACTATCAAAGTTGTTAGCCTCATAACTCTTATGAGCTATGTATTTATCTGCAGATATGTCTGAACAATGAAAGTTTGGTCCTATTTCCAGCTGACCTAAAGAAATCCCACCTCCCCTAAGAGATCATCTGTGAATGATGAGAAACTCTCCTGATTTCACCCACACTTCACTCTTTCTTTGATTCCCCACATCACTGTATTCACCACACACCATCCATCACTTATGTATTTGATTTGTGTAAGTTCCAAGTGTCTCTATTTCCTATCAAAATATAAGCTCCTAAAATGTCAGGCCTTCTGTCTGTTATTTAGAAACTGGTATTGTTCTCCTTAGAAACTGCACCAAAACAAGGTTTGAGGATCACAACAGTAGCTGGAGGACCTACAGAAAGTCACTCTTTACTTCCACACTTCAGCTTATGATTCACCTACCATTTATTGAGGACCTGAACTAGAAATTTTGCACATTAATCTTTATTCAATTTTATACTTATTGCAGTGCTTATCACAAAACACAGTGCCTTGGTTGCAGAGGTATTTATTGATAAATAAATGAGTGAATGAGTAAATGATTTGATGATGGTTGATATATGCTTGAAGGATGGTTGTGGGGTTGTTTTTCTCTGTGTGCGATTGTGTTTGTTTGTTTTTTGGATGCACTGACTCACAGAGTGTGACATTATTAACCCGGTTTACACATGAAGAAACAGGACCAGAAATATTGAAACTTGCCCAAGTGGAAAAGTTATCTCAGATACACTTCCTCTGATGTTGAGCCTTTTGCTCCACACAACCATCCACCTAGAACAACACCCTTGGACCCGATGGCCAGGCCTCCCTGAAGAATCCTGCTGCACTTGTAATCCACTTTCCAACTGTGACTTCAAGACTGGCTTGCTTATTTTTCTACTGTCCTTGTGCAACATCCCTGCTCCATGCTGCCCTGAGTTCCAAAGAATGTTTCATGTAGAGATAGGAGATTGCACATTCCGGAGCGAGCCAGCCAAAAATAAATTTTCATTTCACACGATAGTCTAGATAATCTAGTCCAACTCCACCAACACTACCCCCTTCCCTAGCACCGTGGCTATTCTCACCACCTCTGTATACATACAGTAGTCCCTTACAGTTAGAGTCAAGAGGCTTAGTCCACTGTGGGGTACAGTGGTTCGACCACAGGCAAGAGTTCATTGAGTTGAAATGCTTATTTGCCCTGACTTAGAATTATTTCTCTTTTACAACTGGAAATTATTTTTCGTGTGTGTGTCTTTCCAGAAAATTTGGCAAAAAACCTCATTTAGCTATAAGAATAAATCTGTTTTTTAAAAAAACGTTTTTGTGATGTTATTTCCAACATTTACTCTAAAAAGACATATTAGCTTTATAAGAATTCCAGAGTTTATTTAAAATGTTGTTAATATTTTACTCTTGAGTTACAATTGCATTATAGATATGAGAAAGAGTCTAAAGAAAGAACAGAATCACCAAGAAATATATTGTTTTGACAAGGGACCCAAGAATATAGGGCACAGGAGGAAATATAAGCACATGAATATCAGAATATCCATCCTCAAGAAGTCTGTAAAAAGAACAAGCACAATCTTTGACAAAAAAAGTTTTTTAAGGGTACAAACAAAGGAAAAGTATAATAATACAAATTGGGCACTAATGCTCTGAAAAGAGCCAACTAAAAGTAACAGAGTGATTGGGGCTAGATTAGAATTAATCAAAAAAAAAAAGTTGCTCAAAAGAGCTAAACATAAATTCATAGACTACGAGAACTGGAGAGAAATGGTCAGAAAAACCAGATTAACCTCTTTATTTTAAGAAATAAGGAGACTGAGGCTTGTAGCAGTTAACTGACTTATTCAACATTGTTAGTAGTTGAAGTTGAACCAAGACTAGAAGTCAAGTCTCAGGGCTCTCCCTCCAGTTCTCCTTCCTCTACCCTACATTCCCAAACAAGCTTAGACAAGGAGGCCTTGAGATGTTGGCACATGGAGAGAGAAAGGGCCCCGGGCTTCCCTGTCGTGGCAGGGTAGACTAGAGGACAATAAGAGCCATTCTGTTTTGTTAACTTCTAATTCAGGGGGATTGATTTCATCATTAGATTCATTGGCACAAACACCCCAGCATTTCTTGGATTGGTTAGATTGGACTAGTTTGCATTAGATTGGCTTGCACAAGGTTGAAGTCATATGACTCGAATAAGACTAAAATCTGGATGACCACTGAGAGCCACAGTTGTGTTACATCTCCTCAGATTCTTTCCCTTAACAAGAGCCCACCTACTCAAGCTGTGGAAGGTCCAGCCCTAAGTATGTATTTACTATCTACAGGGTAATTACCGCATGGAGCCCATGTGTTCAAGAAAATTCAAAACATTTTTAAGGAAAGTTCATAGGAAGTTTTTTTGAAAATGAAGGCTTCATATGCCAAAGTAAAATGTAAATCACTGCTTGAATCATCCATTTGCTAAGTTGACAACTGGCTGCTTTTTCTTGAAGGGATATGTGCCTCCATTAGAACTGACCGATTCTTGGGAGAACCAGGTATTTCCCAAAGAAGTAGCAGGACAAATCCCTCCCCTGAGGCCTATCATCAAAGCTCCCAGAATATCTCCTTTCCTTTGCATTCAGTATCAGGCTGTAGGGAATTTGAGAAAGACAGTCCACAGAAATGTAAATGGAGGAGAGAGGATTTCATCACCTGCTGGATTTGTTGCACTTTTTTCTCTTAAAAAATCAAGTCATTCAAGGCAGAGATCACAATGAATACCAGAGAGGAAGTGCTGCCCCAGAGAAGAATGGAGCTTTCACCTAGGGACTAGTATATTATTCAATGTGAAATTATTCAAAACGTTTTGCCTCTGTCAATTATTAAAAGTGAAATCCTAAAAAAGGAATGGTTTTTAAATTCATCCATAAATCCATAGCCCTAACACATATATTAATTTCTCACATCATATTCTTTTCTAACATTTGTCTATATATCTTCATACATAGCCACAGAGTCATTCACACCATTACTACAATTTTGTGTTCAACTTTTTTCACTTGCTGTTATTTCACTGCACTTCTCTTTTCTACTTATACACCATATTGATCAGCATACCATTCTCTCTTATTATACTAACAGCACATAATTTACCTAGTCTTTTCCCCATTGTTGGAACCCATAACCTGTTGTCTTGACTTTTTCTTAGGATGGTCAGCTATGCTGGCACTCCACTCTCCCTGAAAATTTGACTCAGAGACCATCATTGTGAGAATTTGCCTGCTCTGCTTGGGGTACTTTGTCCTCATTGCAGCATTTGAAGGATTTTTCTGACTTAAGCTGTTCTCTGATTGTTTTATATTTACTCACTTTATCCCATCTAAAATATTGATAGCTTCTTGTGATCCAAGCACCCATCTTAAGCTTATTCTTCAGCCTCACAGTTAATCCATAGCTAGCATTCAGGAGCAGAGAAAATGGACCTTATTATTTGATCCGAAGTTAACAAGCATTTTCTGAGCATCTAATACCTGTCAGATACTTGCTAAACAGTGTCACACTTTTGTCTCATTTAATTCCCACAATAACCCCATGAATAAAGGTATTACTATTTCTAATTCACAAAGAAGGAGACTGAGGCTGAGGACTTTTGTCCATCAGAAAAAAAGCTGGACCAATTTTATAAACACCAATCTCTTAAAATCTATTCTCTTAAGATTTAGAGATTTTTAGAGGAATCTTTAATTCTTAAGGTAAAAAGCAAGAATAGTTGTCATGGAAACAATCCCCCCTCATACTAAATTAAACCTCTATTGTTTCCTGTGATCCTAAGCACATACATCAGCACTTATTGGAGGTTTTAAGTGGTGTTTACAAAGTGCTTTAGAGAGGGTTGCTGGTATAGAGCAAATGGGATGTCAAGATGGTGGGATGATGTGCTTTAACCGTCAAGAATAATTTTTAGTTCCAGCTATTCCTGCTAGAATAACATCGCTGGAAGAAGTAAACAAGACAGAAATGGTAAATTCCAAAATCTGAGGCCTAATCAGAAACACGGACAGAGAATATCAAAGCTAGGAGGGACCCTTGAGGTTACAAAGAACAAGCCCTGTATTTCACAAATGAAGAAACTAGAGAGGTCAACTGAGAAACGAAAGGTGCCACAAAGTGAGGAAAATGCCACATGAACAATGAGGGATCTTCATCGTTTCATTACTCTGAACAACAGGCGAAGCAGCCGGGGGTTTCCACAGTGCCGCGTCGCACGGAACAGGAGCTTCTATTTTGAGAGCCGGGCTTGCACCTGCTCTACCCAGATGGGCTCGGCAAAAGAAGAAATGAAAACAGGCTTTTCTCACTATGGGGCTGGCGTGAGGGTCCAGGTCACAGGTTGCCTAAGCACAGTGGAGGAGCCGAAAGTTGCTGGTGTGCACCCAGTGGGGGTGGGGAGCCGTTGCTCCTAGGATTCCCGCTTCAGTTACTCCAGAGCTCGTCCTCACAGCACCAAGAGGAAAAGTGAGGCAACGTCAGAGGACAGGACTGTTGAATGTCCTCGCTCATGTGTAGTCCCACTGTGTGCTGATTAAGCAGGAGGAATGGGGAACAAGAGAAGGTGCAGCCAACCACGGGTTAGAGGTAGGGGAGTGAAGAACTCACACCCCCTGCCCAGCATGTCCAGAACAAGGAAATGGTTAGATCTTGGATTAAACTGGCCAAGAAAGCAGAAAAATATTTTAATCAGAGTTTCTTCAGTATAATAATAAAAGTGCAATGGAAAGATTACAGGCTTTAGAGCCAGGCAGACCTGACTTTGAAGCCATCTCTGCCACAGCTTGGTTGTCTGGCTTTGAGCAAGTTACCAGCACTATCTAAACTTCAGTTTCCTCATCTGTAATTTTTTAAGATAATGAAAGAGCACCTGTTTGAGGGTTATTGTGAGGGTAATGACAACATGGCAGCACCTAGGCTAGGACCTAGGTAAAGGTAACTTCTCTTGTTATCTTTATCAACCTACATGTGAACATCGCTTTACAAGATGCCTCCACTACTCTGTTTCTTCATATCAGAACATAAGCAATAAATCCTGTCCTCAGGGGTCCATCGGTGATACAGAGGACACTCTGGAATAGCCTCTTTCTTCCAAGAACCTCCCTCTCAAATTTAAAGAATTTTGTAAATTTTAGTTTAAATCATTCGTTTGACCTCCTTGCTCTATCAAAACCTGATGATTTAAAATCCATTGTGTGCAGTTATCAAAATCCACAAATCCTTCTTCTTTAGCAAAAAATGAAATAAAAATACTAGATACAGGGCTAAGGAAATTACAAAATTTGTTAAGTAACCTCAGAAAATTCCATGTGAGCTGCCTTACCTAAGGAATGAATTATTCTAGTTAAAATACATTGAATAGATTTTAAAAGATCACGACTGAAGCAAAATAAAGCCAGTAGGTCTGGTTTTCTCATTTTATAATTTTCTTCCTCTGATAATTCAGAAATCACTTCAGAATCTCACAACAAATAACTGTAGTACTATAAAGAGGCAAAAATATTGGTGAATTAAGACTCTATTTCATAAAATATCAAATAAACCTTATTTTACAAGTTCATACTTCTGTGTGTTTAGAGTTTATAAACTGTAAAGGACTCCACAATTGTAAAGTGCTCCTGTGATTATAATTATTTTGCGTCTCTGATTTCTGAACTGGGTATTTTCCCTTTTGTCTTCTCCACTTTTTTAAAAGCAGAGCAAACATCTGAGGTTCAAGAAGAGCATTCATAAAAACAGCGACAGGAGTCCCTCCTTGGTTACCACCTCATTAACAATCTTAGGCAAGTCACCAGGCCTCAGTTTCCCTGTCTGCAACGTGAGAGGGTTGGACTGGGTGATTGTGAAGCTCCCTTCCACATCTAAAATGCTACCATTCCTGCAAGGCAATACAAAGAATTTTTAAGGTCTTTTCTTTGAGCATGATTTGCTATCTATCATATGGAAATAACCACTTTAATACAAAAAGAAGTCTGACAGTGTTCCATTTAGAGAAGATTTTAAAATTTTTACCAAATGAAAAAGCATTTAAAGAGGCACTGCTCTAAGCAAGATAACTGGCCAAAGAGAAACTCAAATAACAACTCCGCCAAGGACAGACTGGGCCCATCGTGCTGCTTGAGCTATGACTCCCCAGCGCACGTGGCCTTGTGCTCCACAGACCTTCATTCCCATCCTTGTGGATACGGAGAATGCACCCGGAGAGTCCAAGAATGAGATCAGGAGATTATCCAGCTTATTTAAGGAAAGCAGTTGGAAGGAAACATAAATGAAATCTAGAAATCCCGAATATCCTGATTTGAGCGTCAACATTGGAAAACTGCCAAGGCAACTGATCCAGTTTTCCTTTCATCTGTGCTGTGGATGCTGACTGAGAGATCTCTACCCTCAGATGCTGTGTTTTAAAATAGTTAAGTAGCTTATAAATGAAAATAAAACTTCAAAAAACAACACTGGATTTGAAAACAGACTAGTACGTGGTTCCGGTTCTGCGTCTATGTGATGCTGATTAAGTCATTTGACCCATCTAAGTCTCAGTATAAAGTTGGGGATAAAAACACCTTGCTACATTCTACACAACTTTGAGTAATAGTCACACAAATAACGATGAGGAAAATGCTCTGCAAGCTCATTGAATGCGACCTTCTGAACAACAACTCCCAGCAGTGTTGGCAGAATTCTTTCCATGAAGGGCAACATGGCACGCCTCCCTGCCCCCGGTCTTTTCTTTGAGCATGATTTGCTATCTATCATACGGAAACAGCCACTTCAATATGAAAAGAGGTCTCACGGTATTCCATTTAGAGAAGATTTTAAAATTTTTACCAAATGAAAAAGCATTTAAAGAGGCACTGTTCTAAGGAAGATAACTGGCCAAAGAGAAACTAAAGTAACAACTCCGCCGAGGACAGATTGGGCCAGCACTGTGAACCGAAACTGTTCTCTCCAGGTGTGATGGGCTCACAAGTCTACTCTCCTTATCGACTCCATGTTTGGTATCTACTTAGTCCTGTGCAACTAGACCAGCAGGAATCATTTCCCCCAACTCCCTCTTTCTGGATAGACGTCTGCAATCATAGAAACAGAAAATCAAAGTTTTCACTTTACTGTTCAGGGTTTGTGACAAAAAACTTACAGAATCAGGCTATCAAATAGGAATTAACACCAGGCTTGAGTTCTGGAGCTAAGCCAGTTCTCTCTGTTTCTCAGCAAGAGAATGTCTTGTAGAATTCAATATCTGAAACCTAGACATTCCCAGTAAATGTAAACACATACACGTATGTAGGTCTATATCTTACTTCACCCTCAGCACCTGTGCTTTGCTGGTTGGAGAGGAGAGATTTGGATGTGTGGAAATAAACTGCAAAATAATCCTCACATGGTTGGAAAATAACACTTGTGAAATACTTAATCAGCATTGCAAATTGGTATAATCTCTTGAAAAGGAATTTAGTAACACATATTGAAAGCCACTAAAACTCCATTCCCCTAAACTCAATAATTTCAAGGCTTAAAACACAGTCATTAGAAAAACCCTAAATGCCCAACAATAGGAGAAATGACTGAAGAAGAGCCGAGTGCGGCGGCATGAACCTATAGTCCCAGCTACTTGGAGGCTGAGGCCAGGAATTTGAGACCTCTTCCAAAAAAAAAAGAAAAAGAAATGGCTGAGGAAATAATGGGAAGACAACCCAATGGATGAACTCATAGTCAATTGAGAGGAAGCTTCTGACCTCTATGTAACAACATGGAAAACTGTAAATTAATAGGCATTTATAACGTATGGAATTCTATGCCTCTTACAATCAGCTCTATGTAAAGAATATGCATTTATGAACAAAGATTGAAAAGAGAACACAGACAAAAATGCTAAGACTATTGTATTAAAGTGCAAGATTGTGAATATTTTTCCTTTAAAATTTTTGTAAAATGTCATTTTTGTTTTGTTTTGTTTTGTTTTTGTTTTTGAGACAAAGTCTCACTCTCTTGCCTGGGCTAGAGTGCCATGGCATCAGCCTAGCTCACAGCAACCTCAAACTCCTGGGCTCAAGTGATGCTCCTGCCTCAGCCTCCTGAGTAGCTGGGACTACAGGCATGTGCTACCATGCCCGGCTAATTTTTTCTATTTTTAATTGTTTGGCCAATTTCTTTCTATTTTTAATAGAGATGGGGTCTCGCTCTTGCTCAGGCTGGTCTCGAACTCCTGAGCTCAAGCAATCCTTTCGCCTCGGCCTCCCAGAGTGCCAGGATTACAGGCATGAGCCACCACGCCCGGCCCATAAAATATCATTTTTACAATAAGGAATATTCAGGAACAGTAAAAGAGGCAGAACAACTTGTGAACATTGTATAGCAGAAATAAGAAATAAATCTTTGTCTGATTTTCAGATTGAGATATACCCAAACCCTCCTGTGCCTTCCACAGCCACGGAGACCCTGTTCCAGCACCCAAAGTAAAAAAACACTGTTATTTAACCAAAATTAAGAGCTAATTATTTCTTAACAGTTTGAACTAAATGATCTATAAGGTAAAATTTCACCAGTTACAGCAAATACTTCTCAGAATCATAAAGGATCTTTTATTGTCAAGTGACATGTGAACCATAAATGTAGTCATTCTGGATTGAGAACTGAAAATACTTTAGATTCAGACAATGATCTAAAATAAATTAACAAGGGTATGTCTAAGCGCAAATACATGCTTTAGTTAATTAAGTCACTTCTCTAATTTCTCACACACATTTGTCTAGTTCCATCCTTGAGAGTATTCAAAAAGGAAAATATGTTAAGGAAAAAACTAAAATGCATAGAATATTTTACTGATTTGATTACTGAAAATTGTTCCATTTAATTTTGGGGAAGGTAGCACATGCATTTGGTAAAACATTCAAACAGTACAAAAGAGTAACTATGGGAAGTATTAATAATTCTACTATTCCATATCCCCTAGGCTAAGAAATTTTTAAAAAAGTATTTTAGCTCTAAATGAGGCTTTTATAAAAGTGAACTGAAACAAAAAACTGGTATGTTGGAAAAGGCATGACAAGAAGCTAGGCTCAGAGGCACAAAGTTGCATAAGCTCTCTTTATAGAACAAAATAATTCTTGAACTACTTTAAAAACCAAAACTTTTGGAATTTTAAATTATTCGTACTATAAAACTCAGGTTACAAAAGTGCTGATTCTTCTAATTGCAGAAAATTATTCAGAAAAATAGGTTCTAGAATGCAATCTTTTACTTGTGTACATATATTCATTGCCATTATTTATACAAACTCAGATACAAATTCGGAATCAGAAACAATCTATCTTTCCTATAGAAAGAGGCACACAGAAAATATATTTTGCTCATGAACTGAATTTATAATTAATGAGAACTTGTCATATGCATGCAATTAAAAACAAAATCTACAAGGTTACTTAGAGAAGGAAGGATTCCTCTTTTCTCCTCAAAACTTTTAGACACAAACATAAAATTTCATATGTATATGCCTTATAATACAGCAATCGGTTTTAGGAATAAGAATGCATTATGAATAAAAAGAATGTATTGTGGAGAATATTATTGTATATCTCAATAAAAAATAAGAATACATAAAATAAAACCCAAGAAAATTTTATTGAGAGAAACGAGCTGATTTCTTTTGGGCATTGGCCCTGAGAACACAATTCTCAACTCTGAAAGTACATCAAGAATTTCCAAGATGAACATTTGCAAGCGTTATCAGCCTGGGATAATACTTATTCAGAGACACTTTGTGCACCTGAAATAGTTTACTTTGATGAAACCGTGCTTATTTTTCACAATTAAAATTGCATCCATGGCCTTGTGTACCCTTAAGAATTATAGTTTGCTTACACAATCTCTTTATATTTCACCTAAGTAACTTTGTCCTTCAAGTGGTTTTAACTCATTTTCTAAAACAGAAAACCATAAAGTTGTATACCTATTGGAGGAAAAAAGCCCACAAATTAAGGTACACTCCCTCAGGTAGGGAGGGGACACAGGGAGGGGCTGGAAAAGACAAACTATCAAAAATTACACGAAATTCTTCCAACTCATTAGGCCTCCCTTGGATCGTCCAACAATACACCCCTCCAACACACACACGCACACACGCACACAGAGCAAACTATGAGGGGCACACAGCCCCGGGACCCAGCTCTTACCCCAGAGTTTTTGCACGGGCAGCAGGTTGGCAGCCAGCACTGTGGGAGCCCTAGTGGCAGCCCAGGGCGGCTCCTCCTGGGGCTGTGGCTGCAGTTTTGCAATATCCACTATTTGGAGTTTGACCCATTCACCTCCAGGAAAGCCTCCCTGCTCCCTAAAACAACCTGCTCTGACGCCTGAGGACCTGTGCATAGATGTCTGGGGAAAATCATCTGCCTGAAGAGGAGCTTGGGGCAGGCGGGAATTGCACCCCAGCCCAGCCCAACCAGCACCGTCAGCCACCAGGGCTGTGTGTGCCCAAGAGTGCAGACAAGGATGAGGGCTAGGAACGCAGAGGCACCAAACATTCAAGGTACACCTCCCACTGCAGAGAACTGTCCTCTGGCCACTTCATAATACAGCTTTAACTACACCTGGTGCTTCCCTGGTTTGTGGCCGGAGCCGGTCTCCCATTTGGGTGAGATGGCTTAAGAGGCAGCAGAAACTCAAAACTGCGGAGCCTTGCACACAGCCATTGAGGCCTCCTGGGGACAAGCCAGGATGGATTTCATAGGGCACTGCTATTACATGTCTTCCAGGGCTGAGAGCTCTAAGCAGTGACCACTGCCACCTGCGTGCAAACGCCTTTAGGCCATGCATAATCAGTACAGTGAGACTCAGGGCAATGGACACGCGTGCCAAATACTCCAGAGGGACAAGGAAAGACGCTTGAGTTCCTGCGGCGCTTGGCTTGGCTTTCTCATGAGTCTTGGCAATAGCTTGCCTAAAATGGGAAAACGGGTAAGCTCTGAGATGGGGACTGACAGGAACAAATCTCTTGTGGGCAGGGGCTGGCCGGCAGGGCGATACCTCCCCAGGGTCCAGCTCTGCAACGGCCGCGGGAACCCCAGCCTCAGCCGGCCTGTCAGGGCGGCCTCGGAACGCTGGGTTGGAGCGCCCCCTGCTGGCCCCGGGAAGGGAGGACACCAGCCCCCAGAGGGCCAGGGCCGAGCTGGAGCCTGGGAAGGACCCAGCGCCTGCAACCCTGTTGATTGACTACATCGCTTCCACCCTCACGTACATATTATCTTCTTAGAAATGTTATTTGGTATCTGACCCGCACACACTTTCCATGTTTTAAATTCTAATAATATTGTTCAGGTTATTTAGAAATTACAGAAAAACGTGAAAATAAAAGCCATACATAATCACATCAGCAAAGATAAGTACTTCTAATATCATTTAATGTGCACCATTTTTAGCTAGTCAAGATCATGCTGTCTGGTGGCTATTGTCCATCTACTCTCAGATCCATTTTCTGTCCCTGGCTCCTTTGTCAACTGGTTTCAGGATGGATTTGGCCAAGGAGAGACACTGGCAAGAGACTGGGGAATGGAAAGAAGGGATAAGCCAGGGTATTTGTCCCTCCTGAGCTTTGGGGAGGAATTTTCCACCAGTGGCTGCATCCCCTCCACGATTCTAGCTCTCACCAAGTTCCCAGCCTCTGGCAACACCACCTTCCCCAGCCCTGGGGGTGCAGTGGCTTCCTGCCGTTGCCCATCCCTGGGTTCCTTCGACATGAGGATACGTTCTCTGCTCTTCATCACTTGTGAAGCATTTCCCATGATAAACCTCCTTTGTTTGAAATGCCCAGAGTAGTTTATTTTCCCCACTGGATCATGACTGATATATCTCACGTGTATAATTTTTGGGTTAATTTATTACTTAATAATTTGTCACGATATTATTCCATGAAAGTTTTCTTGTATCTTTAGTTCCTTACAAACCTGTCTTAAAGGCTGTATATCTTATTACATCGCACCTTAATTGCCTCATATCATTCAAGTTTCAAACTTTTGCTAAAATATAACATTAATATAAACATCTTTGTGCATAAATTTCTATCCACATTTCTAAATATTTTCTTAGACTAGATTTTTGGAAGTGACTAAAAAAAGAAATGACCCATTTTAAGATTCTTGGTACATATTGCAAACAATCTCCAGGAAAAAAAGGTTAGACCCATTTACAATCCCACCAGCAGTCTAAGAAAGCTTGGCTCACCATGCCCTTCGCAGCTCCAATTACATTAATTATTTTGCTAATTTTTTAGGCAGAAAAAGGCTTCTGGCTGTTATTCTTTTCATTTAGATGTGTTTTGTTTTAATTGTTAGTGACGTGGGTCATTTTTCAGGTATTTAGTAGCCATCTGCGTTTCCTCTTTGGTAAATTATCTTGTCTATTTTACTGTGCAGACTGAGTGATGCTCTCATTGACCAGAGCATCAGTCAGTGTTCTTAGCTGTAAACAACAGAAGCTGGCTCTGGCTAAATTAAGCAGAAAGAGGATTTTTTTTTTTTTTTTTTTTT
>CAUYSK010100406.1:0-33775 GCA_963575035.1 Avahi laniger
CCAGCTACTTGGGAGGCTGAGGCAGTAGGATCGCTTGAGCCCAGGAGTTTGAGGTTGCTGTGAGCTAGGCTGACGCCACGGCACTCGCCCCAGGCAAGAAAGTGAGACTCTGTCTCAAAAAAAAAAAAAAAAAAAAAAAGTATCTATACCCTGCAACCATTAATCACCATAAAAATCCGATGAGCCATTTGGAGCACAATCTACAGAACACCTTTATGTTCCATGTGCAGACCCCTGGGTATTTGGGTATCTTTCTCTCTATCCCAGCTAGGATTCTTTTATTCTTACACCCCCCCTAAGTGAATACAAAGCTGAAAAGCTATAGAGCCACTTGGTCAAGAACTCTTGAAGTACATCAAATAAGAACATCTGGGAGCACGTGATACCAACATCTGACCACGAACTCTTAAAATAATATGGAGAAGTGAATTTGGAGAAGCAGATGGAGGACATGAAGGGGAAGGTAGGTGACACCTGCAGAAAGGCACCTGGGGCACCAGGACTAAAGCAAGGATGATGGAAAAGTCTCGGGAAGTGTGTCTGACTCTTCTGAGTACTGGGGGTGGAAGGGGCTGGAAGGGGCTGGAAGGTCTCATGTTTCTGTCATTTTCTCGACACTCAATCCTTTTTGTATGAGATGCTCTAGAGATGGTTTTTCTCATTCAGACAAATGTCACAGACGCAATGCCTTCCTTGTTTATATTTCTTCTAATGTGCTTCTGCTTGAGCATGTGCGCCTTTAATGTCAATTTCAATTAATGCTGCTGCATCTGATCTCAGTGGTGCCACTCACGGATGCAATGGCGGGTGGAAGAAGGTCACTGAGAAGTGGGCAGAGGTGTTCCCTCTTGTTCGAAAGCTTGATGGCTCTGGTGGGGGAGGCATTGGGAGGGAAATTGTAGAATGATTTACTCCCTACTTGATGAAGACCATACTTTAATGATGTCAGCCTGTCTTTTGTTTGACTAAAAAAAAACCAATGTGGAAATCCAGTAGCAAGGCAGAGAGCAGAGACAAGGGCTCTGAGGGCTGAGCCAGTGAGGAATGAGAAACATACAACCTTGTATTGATCTGTGAGAGCGTCCTCCCAACCCTGAGGCCCCCAGCCATCAGTCACAGGGATGGGAACTGTATGTACTAAGCCTGCTTACTGCTGCCCTAGAGATTCCCTGATTCCGCCACAGCCGGATGGCTCAAAGCTGGTGGTCTCAGGCCAACACGTCTGTGTGTGGCCTGAACTCGGCATGGCAATGGGATGAACAGAGTTTGGTGGGGGTGCGGGGTAGCAGAGCAAGGCTCAGGGTGGGTAGAGACAGTCCCAATCTGCCAAACCTTCCTTCCCTCCCTTTCTCCTTCTCTCTTTCCCCTCCCTTCCGGCCTTCTTTACAAGGGAGTTTGTTCCCTTCCAAAGGGGAATTTGTTTAGGAAAGAGAAGATATGGATTTATGTTCTTCAAGAGATGATTCTCTCCCCTTGGAGAAGTCAGAGCTCTTATTTTTCATGCCCCAGTAACAATCATTATAAGAGCTTTCTATTTCTTGAGCACCTTCTATGTGCCAGGGGACACTACATACATTATTTCTAGTCTTCACAACAACCCTCAAGGTAAATGTAATTTATGTCCACTTTCTTTAGGAGGAGATTGGGGCTTAGAGAGCTTGAAGAGCTTTTCCAGTTAAGTGGTGAGATTGTTGTTTTTTTTTAGCCAAATTACTTCTCACTTGAGGGGTTTTGTTTTGTTTTTTGTAGAGACGAGGTCTTGCTATGTTGCCCAAGCTGGTCTCGAACTCCTGGTCTCAAGTGATCTGCCTCAGACTCCCAAAGTACTGGGAAATCGGGCATGAACCACCGTGCCTGGCCAGGACTGGAGTTTGAACTGAGGCCTGTTCATTCGATTTCTGGCTCCAATGTCATAAATTACTACACTTGGGAGGGCCAGGCTCCTGGCTAAGACCTGATGATGGGTGCAGCTGAAATGAAAAATGTCTTCTATTCAGATCCTGGATATCCATATCGGCAAGGATTAAACACAGAGTTTAACCTATGCCATTCTAGGGATCAAGATGCAAGGGCTCTAGCCCTGGTCCTGCACCTCTTGATGGGCAGCTGTCAGCATACATGATGTGTGAGCTCCCCTCTCTAGGCCTCATTCTACGTCTGTAAAATGGTCAAGTCGGACTAAATATCTCCAAGGGTCAGCTCAGTTCAATCCGATCTGACAGCACCCACGGGGACTTCCTGTGTGACTGTGCTGGGAGGGTACAAAGAGGGCAAGACAGGACTCTTTCCTCTTGGTGAACAGGACACATGCTCTAATAGTTATAACTAAAGGGCAATAAAGCTTGGAGAGCAGAGCATCTCATTTAGACTTAGCCAGTGGCAAGTTTCATGGCAAAGGCTATGGGGGAGGCTTCATGGAGGAGTCACCATTGGTACTGGGGCTTGAAAAGAAATAGAACATGTGTAGGAGGGGATGGGAGGAAGCTTTTCCCAGCCAACACCACATGGAGCAGAACCACCTGGTCAACCCATAAAATCTAAGAAGTAACAAATCATATTTGTTTTAAGCCACTAAGTTTTGGGGTGGTTTGTTTCATAACAACAGATAACTAAAACAGACCCCAAAAGTATATACTCACAGACTTTATTCTAAAGGCCAGAGATTGCCAGTTTCCAGATAATAATACAATAATTGGCCTGCAGACATAGTTCATTTGGCTTGCATAGTTTTTTTTTAATATTTCAGCCAATATTTAAAACTTGGGAAAGTTTATATGAAAATCGAGATTTTGGAGTTCTCTTGAAAAATCCTGCATCTCAGCACCTGTGTTCTAGCAACAGCTGGCTGGTTGTCCCCTATCTATGTGGCAGATGCTCTCTGCTCCCTATTGTCTCAGCCCTAACCTGCTTTCTGGCCCCTATAAGCATTTGAGTTTTTGATCCATGCTGTTGGCATGGCAATGGAAAGCCATTGAAAGGTTTCGAGCAGAGAAGGAATGATGAGAGCTGGGCAGTGAGTGATGTATTGGCGGGCAGGGACTCTGGGGCAGGTGTAGTCAAAATTCCAGACCACGAACTCCGTCTTTTGGGAAATGCTCCTTCCCTTTCTCCGATTGTATGGTTCCAGTGGGGCTACCATCTCCCTATATGTCCCACCTCCCTATTCACAATGATTGGTTAAAGAGTGGCACCTGGTTAAGCTGGGCCAGTCATAGTACCTGGCCCTCCAGCCATACACAACAGATCCAGAGATGGGGACCTACCCATGTTGGACTAATCAAAGTTTTTCCCTAAAATATGGTCCTTAGGGCCAGAAGCAGAAATCCTCAGTCTCTCTCTGGTGGAACAGGTGAGAGGTGTAAATGGTGAGAGCTGCTGTGGCCAAGTGTCCAGACTCGAGGAGAAAAGCCCACGCGCAGAGAGAAGAGACAAGGAATGGGGAGAGTCCTGGCGACATTCAAGTCTCTGATCCCATCACTCCAGCGCATTTTCTGAGCCTGGTTCTCCAGCCTTCCTACCAGTTCTTGGAGCTCCCTATTCCCTCTTGATAAATTCCTTTGCTTCTTCTGTAGCCCGGGTTCATTTCTTCTTCTTCTTCTTTTTTTTTGTAATTTGCAGGGGTTTTGAGGCAATGCTAGGAGGGCTACTCCTTACCCCAGTCGGGGAGAAGCCAAAAGAAGGTTTATCCTTAAACCAAAGAGCAGGAAGGAGGTAGTGCCATTCCCCCTGGAAAGTGCCTTTTGTCTGGGAGGCAGGCATCCTCTCTGCCACTGTTTTCCTGCAGATCCTTAGGTAAATCTCTGTGCCTTTCTCAGCCTCCATTTCCCTATCTGTAAAACAGGACCAGGAAAAGAACAGTGATTCTCTAACTGTATTCTGCAACACCTGGGATTTTGTGGAGGGACCACTGTTAAGGATGGTGGTTTGGGGCTGGGATGGGAAGGACTAGTAGCAGGACTCTGGGCTCCCCTCCCCCACTTCAAGCAACCTCCCCAACCTGTTATACGTGTTGCCTTTCTGGGAAAGGTCTTGCTTAAGAGGGCTATATAGCTTAATAAGTTTGAAAACCCCTTTGAGGGGCTTTCCAATTCTAATAGTTCATGATTTTATAGGTTACAGTGGAAAGCATAATGACTTTCACACTGATAATAAAACTATTTTGAATGTTTGCTCTATGTCAGGCATTGCATTAAGAGCTTTACATACATTTATCTTATTTTTAAAAATCCTTAAAGCAATCCTATGATGTAGGAAATTAATTATTATCATTTTGCAGATAAGAACCTGGGACTTGAGGGCTGGAGTAATTTGCTCAAGATCACACAGTAGTGAAGTGGGGTTTGGACCCAAATTGTTTAGAAGGCATGAACTGGAAGCCCACAGGCCAAACCAGCCTTAAGATGTATGTCTTTTGGTCTGCATGGTGCTTTTTTCTTTTAAAACTTGAATTAGTTGCCAGTATTTAAAAACCAGATGATTTCATATAAGATTTGGATTTAGAGCTTTCCCCCAAAACTCCCCCCTTTTTAGATCTGGTAACTGGTAACAGTGGGGGCCTGTATTTCCACATGAGTAGTAGCTCTTTCCTCTAGAAGGGACATGAACTCATTTATGGTACCTGCCTGGCTCTACAGGCATCTGATTTTGCAACCCCTGTTCTAATGGCAAGGCTGTCTTCTTCCTTCTTATATTCCTCCATCCCCACTACCCTCTGATTCTCCCCAACTACCCTCTTCCTCATCTGCTCTTCCTTTTTGTTCTTTGCCTTCGATGAAGACACCTATTGGATCGCACTACTCTTTTCCCTTGACTCCATCTTCCAAATCCTGGCACGGGTAGCTCTGCAAACATCATTGTCACATCTCTGAAGAGGAATGTGCCCATTCAGGATGAGTTCAGAGGGCAGAATTAAGTCCAGTGGTGGAGAGAGAAAGTGGCTGAATGCACACACCTTGGAACTCAGCCCTGCATTTAAATCCTGGTTCTTTCACCTACCATATGTGAGACATTGGCCATGTCACATTTCCTCATCCATGAAATGGGGACAAAACCAGAACCAACCTTACAGGATTACTAGGAGGATTAAAAATCCAGTTGAATCAGATTACATTTGAAGTTCACCCAACCTGGACCTTGATATTTTATCTCTACTTGTTGAATTCTATTCATCTGTTTTAGTTAGGAAATTATGGCCTCAAGTTAAAAAACCACAACTCAGGCCGGGCGCGGCGGCTCATGCCTGTAATCCTAGCACTCTGGGAGGCCCAGGCGGGTGGATCGCTCAAGGTCAGGAGTTCGAGACCAGCCTGAGCAAGAGTGAGACCCTGTCTCTACTAAAAATAGAAAGAAATTATCTGGACAACTAAAAATATATATATAGAAAAAATTAGTCAGGCATGGTGGTGCATGCCTGTAGTCCCAGCTACTCGGGAGGCTGAGGCAGGAGGATTGCTTGAGCCCAGGAGTTTGAGGTTGCTGTGAGCTAGGCTGATGCCATGGCACTCTAGCCCGGGCAACAGTGAGACTCTGTCTCAAAAAAAAAAAACCACAACTCAAACTATTTAAACTATAGAGATGTATTAGTTCATGTTGAAGTCCAGAGGTGAGTCAAGCTTCAGGAATGTCTTCATCAGGTTTCTGGCTCAATTTTTCCGCAATATTTTCTTGGTCCTGTCTTCCTCTATGTGATGGTTTTGTCTTCTGGCTGGCTTCCCTCACGATGGCTAAAAAAAAAATCTGCTACATCATACCCTATATCACACTACCCAGAAGGCAAAAGAATGTTCCTCCCTCATCCATCACCTTTATTGGACCAACGACCCTACGTCCTTAATAATCAGGAGATAGGATAGTGTAGTGATTCAGTACGTAGGCTTTAAAGCTGGACTCCATCATTTACTAGCTCTGTGACATTGGGAAAGTTAACCTCTTTGCAACACAGTTTCCTCATCTGTACAATAGGGATAATAATAGTACCTATCTCATAGGGCTGTTGTAGGAATTAAATAAGCACTTAGCAGACTGTCTGGCAATTAGTAAATGCTCCATAAATGTTAGCTAGTGTTGCCAGCATATTTCCTTAGAAACATCTCCCTTCATACTGTAATTTTCACATTCTTCTGGTCAACACTGAGAGTCTTCCTGACATTTCTCTGTTGAATTTGTAGTCACTCATTCAACAAATATTAAATCAGGACCAATTGTTCTAAGCACTGGGGAATGAGCAAAACATAATATCCTGTCCTTGTGAAGATTACACTGTAGTGAAAGGCGGGAATGGGAGAGAAACAATAAAAAAAATATAATATTTCAGGTGGTGATAAGTGCTATGTTGAAAAATCCAGCAGGAATGAGTATGAGGAAGTGCAAAGGAGTGGGGTATTATATTCTAAATGTCGGCAAGGGAAAGGCTCTTTGAAGAACTGACATTTGAGTGGAAACTTGAAGAAGGTGAGTGAGCCATACCAATATCTGGGAGAAGAGCATATGAGGCAGTCATGATAGCGTGCGCAAAGGTCCTGAGGCAGCAATATGCTTGGCATACTGGAAGAACAAGAAAGAGGTCAATGTGTGGTTGGAACACAATGAGAGGGATGAGAGCATTAGGAGATGAGGTTAGGTCAGCAGGAGGGAGGCACGTCACACAGGACCTGTCAGCAGGGAATAGGACATCATCTGCAGAGTTAGGTTTTATAACCGAGGCCATGGATAGAGAGGAGTGAGAGCCTCAACTTGTCTAGGGGGACTGAAGGGAGGTCTGAGAAGGCTTCTCAGAAGGGGTGGCTACTGAATTGAGCACTGAAGGAAGAACTAGAGGCATCTGGGCAGAAGGGAATGAACAAGCTAAGTAGTGAAAATGCTCAGCAGAGAGTGCTCAGAGACTGTGGTGTATTCAAGCAAATATGGTAAGGCTAATGCATAAGGAGGGAGGTGAGGAACCCCAAAAGTGGCCAGAAACAAAACAGAGGAAGTTGGGAGGGGCTGGATTCACTGATCCATTGATTGATTCAAGTGTTTATTGAGCACTAGGTGTGTGCCAGACCTTGCACTAAGTCTGGGAACATAGTGATGTACACAACAATCAAAAACACATAGACAAATAAAAGAACAACAGGACAAATTAGAGAACACCTTTAGACAAGGTACTCAGGGAAGACCTCTCTGAGAAGGTGATATTTAAGCAGAGAGTTAGGGGCAGAACATCCCAGGCCTTGCTCTCCGGGTCACCAATTCTCTAATTTTATTTCTCTTCCTTTTCAAGAGGGCACTGAGGTCAAACAACAGAAGGGGAGTTTTAACTGCTGGCCTGGCAAAGCCGGTATTCTGAATTCAAACTCTGCTCCGCTCTCAGGAATCTCGTCTCTTAGGCAGGTTCTGGGGAGGCAACATGAAAAACACAATTGTAAAATCACAAGTAGGAAGAGGCACGGAGAATTTGGTCAGCTCCCAGCCTTTGAGGAAAGTCTATAGCTGAGGACTGAAAGACAACGGTCCTCTTGTGTCTCACAAGACCCCTCTGGCTGTGCTGTGGAGGATGGAGGTTGTTGGTGGGAGACCCTGGAGGCTGGAACTCTCATTCAAGTGAGAGATCCCGACAGGAGAAACGTGTAGGAGAGAGGACCACTACCTCATTAAGTTTTAAAACATCTGCACTCCAGAAGCGTAAAGGTACCTGATTTAACCTTTTTAGGGGGTGATAGCACCTCCTCCACAGACCACCCTCACCGTGGCCTCTCCGTACAATCCTAGCCTGGCTGGCGAGGAGCGATCTTCACCCAGACCACGTGGCCAGGTTCCTAGACAGTGAAAGGACTAGGTGTTTCTTCCTACTTCGTCTCTTCCGGATCCCTCGGGCACCGCCCCTAGTGACTGATTTGGGACACAACTCCAGGCCACGCCCACCAAGCACCGCCCACTCGGCGCTCCTTTAGGGCACGCCTCCTTCCGGCTCCTCCCAGAGTGGCCACGCCTGAGCTCCCGCCTCTCCGCTCTGCTTCCGGGCCCGCCTACTTCAGGCCAGCTCCTATCTTGCCCCTCCTGGGCTTCTCTTCAGCCCCGCCTTCACCCTCTTCGCTTCTGAAGGCCCCGCTTCTTTCCAGCCTTGCCCTCGCTTCCCTCCACCCATGACTCCTCCTCTGGGCAGTCCCCCTTTAGCCCCGCCCACGGCCCCCTCTTTCCAGCACTCCCTGGCTCCCGGCTCTCCGAGGCCTCCACGACCTTCCCTACCTGTCTTGCCGGTCATCCCAGGCTTCACCACCCTCTCGGCCCCGCCCCGCCTTCGGCTGCATACTGGTGTAAGCGGTTCGCTCTTCCCGCTTTGGCCCCGCCTCCAGGCCCCCATCTCAGTCCCTCCTCCCTGTCAGGCCCCGCCCCGGCCCCGCCTTCTTCCCCTCCCCGCCCAAGCTCTGGACCTTTCCAAAGCCAGGCTGAGGGGGTGGGGAAAGCCCATGCGCCTGGGAGTCGGGCTGTGTCAGGGCGGGGCTGCGGACTCCTCGTGCTCGTGTCACCGTGTCCTTCCCCAGAGACAGAGAAGAGGAGGAAGGAAAGGCAGGGTTCAGGGCCAGAGCAGCGGGCGGAGCAGAGCTGAGGGAAGCCTCTCTGGGTGCCCCCACCCCCGCGCGCCTCAGTGGTGCCGGCCGAGGGAAGGGCTCGCGGCTGCGGGGCTCGCGCCGCTGTCAGTGCGGCTGGGCGCGCGATAGGCGCGGGCGCGGGGCGGCAGACCTGAGAGAAGCTGAGGGGACGGTAGCGGCGGCGGCGATTCCCGCGCTTGTGCTCAGCCTTCTCACGCCGCGGCCGCCTTTCTCCTCCCTCCCTTGCGACCCCAAGTGCGGGGGCACCGCCTCCTTCCGCGCCGCGCAGCTTTCTCCAGACCTCTGGGTGCGGGTGAGTGGGGGCCGCGGGCGTCTCCTTAGGGGTGCGGGGGGGTGTACCTTATGCCTTTTCATTCGTCTACTTCTTCGGGCGGGCCACTGCCTATTTTTAGAAACTCTTATTTCGGCCATTCGGGGAGTCCCGGGAGCCATAGTAACTCCAGGCCCCCTTCCTCCTGCTCCTTTTTCCCACCCGGACCCGCCGCCCTGGGTCTCTGGCTGGGGTCTGTCCGCGCCCGCTCCCGGCCGCCCTGGCACTCACTGCCCGCTTCCTCCCCGCTGGCGGAGTCTGGGCCAGGAGTTGGCTGGGTGGGCCCGCGCCCGCTCGGAAGTTGGAGTCTTTTGTGCTCGTGCCCCGCCCCGCCCGGCGAGGGGAGGAGGGAGGGGAGCGGAGGCCGTGCGGGGGAGGCCTCGGGCGGGCCGGGCCCTGGCTCTGGCCCCAGCCCCGGGCATCTTCCGGCTTTCCCGCCAGGGCTGGGTCTGCGGGCTCCCGGAGGGGCGCGAATCTGGCCCTGCCTCGCTCCTCGCGGGCTTGAGCACCGCCCTCCCACCTCTGCCGGCCCTGGGCTCGTTGCACACCTCGGCCTCGGAGAGGAACAACAGGCCCTCGAGCTGGGGCCCTGTTCCGCCCTTCATGAAGCCCCCTTTGCGGCCGAGCCTTAGTTTGCCCCTCCGTGAAATGGGGAAAGAGAGAAACTTGTTGGTGGATTCAGAGAGGAAACTATTATAATATGTGAGAGAAGTATTTAAGTACCAACAGGTAACGTTTAATGAGACTTGACTCAGGGACTTCTTGCCTGATTTCGTTTAAGGCTCACAACGACCTTCTGGGTTGTCCCCATTTACAGAAGCAGAAATCAAGGCGCAGAGAGGTTAAATAATTTGCTCAAGTCACAGTTAATAGCCGCAGAAGTGTAAAGCAGTGGTGCTAGTACCTGTTATTTATTTTCTGGTGTGAGCGTGTATCATCTCTTCGTGCAGAGGGGATTTTGACTTACCCTCCTCGGTCACACCATTTAGTTAGAGATAAAACTCCGGGTTCTCCCTGAGTTCTGGGCCATTGTCCACGA
The DNA here is from genome assembly GCA_963575035.1 of Avahi laniger. Taxonomy (NCBI): domain Eukaryota; kingdom Metazoa; phylum Chordata; class Mammalia; order Primates; family Indriidae; genus Avahi; species Avahi laniger. The sequence goes on from CAUYSK010100406.1 coordinate 9,941, forward strand.
TACAATGGATGAAATTCCATTCTGGGGTTACCATAGCACCGAGAGAAGGGAGATTAGGATGAATTTCTTACTAATATTGCCGTTAGAAGTTGATGGTTGGAAGGACTCCAGATCTCAAACACAACTGAAGTTCCCTGGGGTTTTGGTTGCAGGAAAGCTTAAGACTGTAAAAACAGTGAGGTCCATTTTTTGTTTATGGCATGTTTCTCCCCCAAACTTTGCATATTCTCTGTGTTGTTTAGCTTTATTGATCCCAGTTTGAGGAGGAGATGGGTAGCTCAAGTCATCTGCTTCAACTCTGCTCAGATTTTCTCCTATTTTCAGATAAGGCCCAGTTTTCCCATTTGTTTGATACTGGTTTGGGGGGAGTGTTTGCAATCAGGCAGGGGAGTTTCTAGGCCAGGTTTTAAGGCTAGGCTCCTGATGTTTGCATTAGTTCTTTGGAGTCTGGTAGGTCTGTTGGTCTCCCCCCACCCCACTCCCCCAACACACACACACAAAAAGATTTGGATTTAGTGGTCATGGTTTGTAGGAGCTGGAAGGTGTCTTACAGACCATCTGGTCCAACTTTCATACCTGCCTTTCCTCTCTTCCCTATTAACTGAACCTTGGAAAGGGGAAAGTAAGTTGTTTAATTCACAGACTGATTAAACAGTCTTAGTGACAGAATCAGAACCAGAATTCCCAGTCATCATCTTCTCAGTCCAGTAATATTTTTATTTCTCCCATACCTTGCCACCTCACAAAAGGACATTAAACTACTTATTCAGGCCTTGAGGATCAGGAATCCTGAGTAAATGGAAATCCCAAGGAGGTTGTGTAGTCTCTGCCACTCTCTGTGCCTCCTCCTAGGGTTAGGAGGAGACCTGGTTTTGCACACAGGTGTTACCAGTTCTCCTAAGTTGCCAGTTTTGTTTTATATTATTTTATGTATGGTTTATAGTATTCTTCTGTAACCATTATATGATTTCATTTCTAATGCAGTTCTGTGAGGGAGTTTGCAGAACTTGCCTCCTTTTCACTATAAGGGAATGAAGATATAGCAAAATGAGGGCACTTGCCTTAAATCAAAGAATTAACAAGTGGTGAGGACACAACATGGGCAGAAGGTTTGACATGACTTCATAAACTGAGCAACTGATTGTGGCTCTCTGAGCCTCAGTTTCCTTATCTGTAAATGCTCAGAGGGCTGTTGTAGGGATTATGAGAAAATGGCTCTGAAAATGCTTTGCTATTAGTAGTAATAATAGCTAATATTTTTTAAGTAGTTAACATGTACTATGAGTCACCAGACTAAGGTCTTTCTGAGGCATATGTCATATAATCCTCAGAGTAACCTATGAATTAGGTACTATTATTATCTCTGTTTTACAAAAGAAGAAACAGGCTTAGGGAAGTTACATGACTTGCTTAGAGTCATATAACTGGTAAGTGGCCAAGCCAGGATTAACTGCAGACAGTGTAACTTTAAAGCTGGCATGCTTTTTAAAAAATTGTGGTGAAATATATATAACATGAAATTTACCATTTTAACCAATTTTAAATGTATAGTAGCATTAAGTACATTCACATTGCTGTGCAACCATCACCACCATCCATCTGTAGAACTTTTTGTCTTCCTCAACTGAAACTCTGTACCCTCCTTATTCCCTCCTCCCCCCAAGTCCCTGGCAACCACTTTCAGTCTATGAATTTGACTGCTCTAGAAACCTCATGTAAGTGGAATCATGTAATATTTGTCCCTCTGTGACTTGGCAGAGCTGTCACACTTAGTGCCTTCCTTAATCTCAGTGTGCTTTGTGTAAATGCAAAATGATTATTAGTCCTCACCTGCAGCAGGGATGTGGAATGCAATCCCAGAGCCGGAACCAAGGCCTGGTGGTCATACCTTTGGTTGAATCTCCCCCACAACACCCCGCCCCCCCATGGATCGAAGTTCCTTATCACTGAAGTCTTTTTTGGATCTCTGCTGGCCCCCTCTGTATCTTCATAAGCCTCATACCCTTGAAATAGAACCCAGACAACTCTCTAGCTTCACCTTGTTTGTATTTACTTTCTGACCATCTGGGATTTGGGGATCTGGGACTGCAGTGATCAGGAATAACAGTGCTATGACAGCAGCTTGGATCAAAACTACTCAGAGGATGATTAAGTGGATTACCTTTATGAAATGCTCCCTCTCTCCTCCCCCCTCTTTCCATAAAAGCACACAGGAGGGATTAGCTTTTGGGTTCCTAGAGGGTGTTTATGTATCCTCACTACTTGCAGGTGGTTAAGATGGAGTTAGATGCCACATTTAGCCTTTCAAAATTCCCTTTGATTTGACTGTTTCTGTGTCTTTCTATTTGGAAGCGGTGGTGTTTATGAAAGGTGGTTGAAGTTTTGTTTTGATATCACCAGGGAGTTGGGGTAGGGGGTGTTCTAGAAATGGGTAATAGGATAACAGATAACATGATCATATGTATGGTTGTGTCATGCTCTCCTTAAAAATCTGATGGCCCAATATTGCTTACATATTAAAGTTCAAACCAGTGTGACCAGAGTGTGTTGAATTGTTTATTGGATAGAATCCTGTAGTTTAGGAGTCTTAAATCGTTTAGATGAGCCACCTGGCCAACATTTGAATTCGTTACTTGTTGAGATTCTGTTTCATTGGACGCTTACTTACTGAAAAGTTTCTCATTCACTGAACAGTTATTAGGCATCTGCCAGGCATAGTTGTAAGCTTGGGGATTTGAATGCATATAGCCTCGTGGGGAAAACAGGCAATGCGAGAAGTGTTGTGATGGACAGACGTCATGAGAGCACAGCGGAATGGTATCTAACCCAGCATTGAAGGGTTTAGAAAGGCTTCCTTGGAGGAGAAGTTGGCTAATCCTAGACCTCAAGAAAAAATAGGCACAAGCCAGGGAGAAAAAAAAAGATTTGGGGAGTCAGGGAGGAAGCAGAGATAAGACTGTTCTAGATGGAAGGAACAACAAGTTCAGCGATGGTGATGCTAATAGGTAAGACTTTTGGCTATTTACTGTATCTGTCAGGTGCTATTCTAAGAATTCAACATGCGTTAACTCATTTCTTTCCATAAACACTGAGAGGTAGCTGCTATCATTACTCCCATTCTGTAGTTGAACAAACAGGCCCAGGTGGAGCATAAAGCATGAGGTGGGCGGGTATGGCAAGAGAGGAGACTGGCAAGGGAGGCATAGCAGAGGCCAAGTCAGGCAAGGGCCTTGTTGCCTATGTTGAGGAGTTTGGACATCATCCTGAGGTTCGGGGGCCAGGATTCTATGTGCATTTCAGAAGGATATCGCCAGTTGCATATTTGGGGAGTAGACTGGAGAGAGCTAGAGCACCATGGGTAAAGAGACCAGTTAGGAGGCTGATGCAGTAATACAGGCAAGAGGTGATGGTGTTTCAAATGAAGGTAGAAAAAAGGTGGAATTGAGTGATTAGACAAAGATTGGTGTGGAGGATAAGGAAGGAATCATGGTGACATCTGGGTTTCTACATGGTGCAGTTGTGTAGATGCTGTTTAATTGAGGTGGGGACACAGGAGAAGAAGGAGCACATGAGGGAGGAGGGTTTCTCATGCAGAATCTCCTTACACATACTTTCATTTACTTCTAGTTATGGATCCTAGTTCTTCATGTCATATCTGGAGGGAAGGGAGTGAGAGTATGGCACAAGAAATCTGGTCACTATCCCTGGCTAAACTGGATAATACAAACACTAGTTTTGGAAAGGAGGAAATACATTAGATCCTAGACATCCAGGCCCTGCGCAGCCCAGAAGACTTTACATTAAGCCAAGAAAAGCTTAAGTTTTCTCCAGGCAGCATCTTTGGCACTGCTCTTTCCATGTACCTGTGTGTCCCTCTTTAAGGCTAAGTCACTTCTCTGCTTACTGTCTGCTAGGCACTGGGAAAACAAAGATGAGTAAAACAGCCTGAGGGGCTCACCTTCCAGAAAGGCAGAGATCTCAGTAGCTTAGATACAGTGTGAAGTAGGGAGAGGGTAGAGTGGGACAGGCTGGAAAGGGCTCAGGAGGGATTTTTATTGGGGCTAGGAGTCAGGAGACCCCACTCTGTGCTCCAGTCTTTTTTGTCAAGTGGCAAATGTTCAGGTTTATTCATCTAAATAACGAAGAGAAATAATGACTAGATGACCCCCAGGGTCCTTTCTAACATTTTATGATAACAGAGGGGGTGCGATGGAGATAACAAGAGGATTTTCATATGAGTGTCTATAAAAACCTGGTTTTGTTCTATTTTAGCTTTGTATATAAAATATATAACTGGAGGGGAAAAAATGACAGCAGTAATGTTAGCCTGCTTGTCTTACAGCTTCTCCCTGGGTACCGTAAGTAAAATTTCAGACCTGTGCTCAGGGTGCAACTCACAGACCCTTAGGACTTAAGATATGGGGCAGTGGGATAAATTGGAAGTCTAGTCACTAACCTCAGGATCATTTATTTGGTCAGTGTGTGGGCTTGACCAAGCCCATTTCCTCCTCTGGCCCTTTTTCCTCATAAAATAATCGGGGAGTTCTCTGAAATTCTATAAATGCCCAGAGTGGAGTGGGGAGGTAGAAACAGAAAAACGATTGGAGGTGACTCTCACCTCCTCCTCCTCCTCTTAAATGAACGAATATCCAAGTATCATTGTCATCTTTTCTGTTTCCAAAGCCCTTCCTGTTTCCTCAGTGTTAATGTCTTTTGTCATTTCATAATGGCCTTCATGGTAATAAGTGTGCTGTGCTTCCTGGGAGGAAGGATGGGATATTGTCCCTGGGCTCTGGTCTCCATCTCCAGAAGAGCCATTCAAGCTGTCCACTGCCCCCTGCTTTCTGTCCTAGGGTAGGGATGGGCCGTTGTGGCTGAATACTCCGGTTTCCTAGAGGGCACATGCATTGGGAGTGCTTTACTTACTGAAGTGCACATCTGGCTGTCCTCCCAACACATCCAGTGAGTTCCACTGAGGGAAATAGCATTCAGTGGACTTTTGTTGCTTGCCAAACTAATTGTGATTGCCTAATATTCTCTGGGGTCTCAGTCTTCCTGTCTAAAACAAGGGGGTTGAACTAGATAATCATGAATGATATTTCTACCTCTTCACAGTTTTATGGTAGTGGCTTAAGAATTTATTTCTGGAAGGAGAAATGGCTTTTCTAGTGCATTGAGAATTAGAGGGTTAAATTCTGGATTCAAAGAAGATACCTTTCAGTATATAAACAGATGGATATTGCTTTTTAGAATGGACAGATTGCTGAAAAATTGCTTATGAGTTGAATTTATCAAATTGCTGAATTTTATTATAAACTTGGAGCTGTAGTCCCATGGGACAAACTTGGAGTCCAAGACTATAAAAAATGATATTTAAATATGTAGCAAACTGTTTAAAATCACATAATAAGGGGAAAAATCAAAAACACTTTAAGATTCTCACATAGTAGTAGGAATGGAAAAAACACTAGACCAGAAACCTTCATTTCCTTGGAGCTTTATCCATATGAGGTAGATACCTCTATTGAGGTTACCTGGGCCCTTGAAATGCCATCTGTAGAGACTGGACAATTCTGTTTACTTGTCAAGTAATATTGCTTTGTTCCAAGTAAGTATTCTCTTTTAGAAGCTTAATATTGTTAGCCAGGTTTTCTTTATTCCAGAGGCATTTATCTGGTATTTAGCTGTCTTCTGTGTATTTGTTTTATTAAGCATTTTGTAAGCTTTGTTAAAGGTACTGTTTGCATGGTGTCTGTTGATCTGTTTGTCTAGTTTCCTTTGTAATTTTTTGTGCTCATGAAAGCAAGCCCAGGCGTAGATTTAAAAGGATCATTTCCATAACTCATCATTTATCTATATCTGGGTTTTCTTTGTGAAAGTATGATAATGCTGTACTGAGAAGTCAAATGTTTCCTGCTTACACAGACCATTTTAAGGCTTTGGGATTTTGTTTTTGCAGATAGCTATAAGGTGATACTGAGAAATGGTGCTGTCAATACAGTAATGAGGGCTGTGCATGAATCATTTGTACACAAGAATAACTTTTCTTCAAACCTTAAGGACTCACCTTAAATTGTTTTCATACCAATTAAAATCAACTCTTACTAAAATTAGAGTTTGGGGTAGAGTTGCCATGCTAAGTAGGTTACCTAGCTGCTTTGACATGATTGTTTATGCTTTGAAGTCTAGCAGCCTTCCATCCTTAATCTCAACCATTTATTCCAGGGACTTGGAATACCTACTGAGTATTCTCCCTGTGGAGAACATGAAAACTAAGCAAGACATGATTCCTGCCCTCAAATTGCTTTCAGTCTTGAGAGGGAGACAAATAAGTAAAACAAATCCTAGCCCTGCTGCTCTGGCTCAGATATTTGGGTTGAGAGTTCAAACTGGAAATAGCATAATTGATGGATGTATGACTAGGCAAAGAGACCTCTTTGATTATCTGACTTTCAGTGTGTAGATTTATTTTCGGCATTCCTTTCTCTTCTCCGTTACCCAGATTTATCCTCCATTGCCCAGGTGTCCAACACTCAGTGTATAAAGTTAAGAATGTTAGGGAACGGGGCGGGCAACATTGTCCTTTAGGTTTTGGGTATCCAGACATCTGCCTAGTGCCTTCCCTATTCTCCTCACATCAGTTCTTTGGCTGGCTTCCAGAAAGATTGAGTATTGTCTAGCTTCTTATTTAGGAATGAAGAAAATTAAGTTTTATATTAAATTATTTTAAGTTTTATTATACTCCATTTTGAAATAAAATGGCTCTCTATTTTGTTTGCAAGTGGAATTAGTTGAGGTGTGGTTTCTGGCATTTGATCAATTGTGACTTAATAATTGTGATTAAATTGTGGTTCTCGAAGTCCGTTGCCACTGCCTCTGCCAGCCTTCTTTGAACACTTTACAGCATGGAGCCCTAGCAAGTGGAAATGGAGGGCACATTGAGGATCCCCTGATCCTCTTCCCTCCTCTCTCCCCAAAAGAGAAATGTTATTTGGGATGCTGTGTTGTGTTCATGATTTCTTCCAACAAGTTTAGCGTTGTCTGTGGGATCTAGAAGAAGAGGGAAATATGCCTGTGTCAATCCTTGAAGGTTAGGTACAATGTTGAAATCGGCTCGTCAAACTGTTTGGAAACCACTTGAGTGCTTTGCTTGGTTCTGGGAGGAATAGAAATGTGTTAAGCACACTCTGATGTTCAGGGACTTTATGGTCTTTTTGGGGGAGATAAGATAATAAAATCGTGAAGATGTAGCTGATAATAAGTAGAGAGCTTGGTTCAGATGACTAAGGTATGCTCTTGTTCCCTGGCACTAATAAGGCTGGGTAAACCGAAGAAGTCATTTTCTCTCTCTGAACCTCCATTTTATCATCTATAGAGTTAATACTCTGTATTTTGCCTTCTTCACAATAACATTGCGAGGAACAAATTAGATTATGTTACTAAAAGTACATCGTAAAATCAGATGAAGCAATTTATATGGGAAGAATCCATGAGTCATTTGTCGGAGGTGATAGGTAAGTGTCAGGATTTTCCATAGAAGGGGCGATCTTTTTGTAGTGATCAGGAAGAATGGCCTGAAGTAGTCTCTAGGATTGGGAGAAAGTGTGATTTAGCATTTAGGCAGTGATGGAACAAAAGACTATAGGCAAACTGTTTTGCGGGAGTAGTGAGTGTTCTCAAACCTCATATTGATGTCATAGGTTAGGCATATGTTTAGTTTTAGTAGTTAGTGCCAGATAGTTTTTAAAGGCATGCCAGATCACACTGCCATCGGTGGTGTATGGGAGAATTTCTGTTGCTCCATGTCCTTGTCGACACTTGGCATGGCCTGTTTTTTTCATCTGAAGCCATTTTGGTTGATAGTTAGAGATATGAATTTTAAGAATCATAATATGAATGTAGCAAGTACCATAAAGGGGTAAAGTGATTGGGGACTTCAGTGGGGGGAGAGATTGCTTCCTGTTGGAGGGGGGGGCAGTGCCTATGAAACATTTATGGAGGAGTGAGCATTTGAGCTGGGCCTTGTAGAATAAGGATAGTGATTATATGTTGTCCAGGAGCATCCTAATTTCTAATGTTCTGTCTGGTTGTACTGATAAATTATGACATGCCAATATTTCCATGTCTGTACCTCCCAGACTATTCAGAAACAACACCCAGATAGCTTTTCTCAGTTTATATGCTGCTCTCTTCCCTCCTCCCTTTTCCAGAAAGTATGGCAACAGGTGATTTAGGCTGCAGAGATAGAGGACGTTCTGTGCAGTGGGAACAGCTTGAGCAGAGACACAGATGAGTATCCACACCAAGTACCATCCATATTCCTGCCAATGATTAAGGGGGTCGGGGGCGGTGTCCCGTACTTTGGAGGTGGATGATACCTTCTCATACATAGCCTTTCAGAGTAGGTGGAAAGGCCATGTCGTTCTGAAGCCAATTTGTATTTAAACTGGATAGAAGGATGAGAATGGTTCTTTGCCTATAATTACATCATTTCAGGGAAGAAATTAATCCAGCAAACAATCTTATTTGAAGTGTGTTGAAAGAGAGTTTGTCTTCATTTTAAATAGAGGGGAAGAAAAAGGAATAACAAAAGCTAAAGGCTCTCAGAGCAAATCTATTACTTGTATATTCGCTAGGGGAAAAATTGCCATTTCTTTGTCAGCTTTTATCCTGCTGGTGGACCCTAGCTGAGTGTTTATTTTCTGTGGTTTCACCAAATCACTTTGAAGGCTGGCATGAACATTGATCATATCTTAGAGCCTTTCCTCTTTGTTCTGTCAGCAAATATTAGGAAATGTACCTTAAATTACCTGGTTGGGGGAAATAAGGTGGCAGCAGCAGTTTCATGTTGAACATTAGTCAGCTCCTGATCCTGTGTCAAGACCTGGGATGTTTGTCAAGAGAGATTGAGAGGGCTAGAGCTGCCATTAGGGACATTCACTGGGAATTTCCAGGCATGCTGTCAAGGAGACTAGTCAAGTACTTGATTAAAAATCTGACCTGGGTTCTAAACCCAATTCTGCCTTTCATATTAGTAATATTAATAGCTACCATGAATTGGGTGTCCACTGTGTTGAGATACCACACTTGGTACCTTGCGTTCGTACTAATAGAGCTAATATTTACTGAAGGTTACTATGTGCTAAGCCTTTTATGAATATCTTATTTCTCACCTCAACCTTAAGTAGATTCTGTTGGTCCTCATCATACAAACAGGAAACTTTGAGACACAGGGAGGTTAAGGAATATGCCCAGGTAACACTGCTGGAGTAAATGACGTTGATGAGATTTAAATCTAAACAATTCTTTATTTTTAATATGGAAACTTTCAGACATATATTAAATACAGAGTTCACAGAGTAGGTTAATGAAATATGATGTACCCATCACTCAGCTTCAACAGTTTTCTATTCATGGTCGGTCTTATTTCATTTATATGCTTTTACCTACTTTTCCTCATTCTGTGCTTTGAGGTAAATCTCAGCTGTCATGTTTTGTCCTTAAATATTTCACTGTATATCTCTAAAAGATGATTTTTTAAAAACACAATTATAATGCCATTATTACACACCTTACAAAATTTAGCAGTTCCTTAATACCATCAAACCCCAGATTGTGTTCAAATTTCTGGTTGTCTCATAAATGTCACAATCTTATTTTTATAATTTGTTTGATTCAGGATTCACATAAGGTCCACACATTGTAATTGGTTGTTATGTCTTTCAAGTCTCATTTAGTTTTTATAGTCCCTTCTACAGTCATGTGCTGTGTAACGACATTTCAATCAATGATGGACCGCATATGTGGTGGTGGTCCCATAAGATTATAATACCATAATCATATTTTTACTGTACCTTTTCTATGTTCAGATACGTTTACATACACAAACACTTGCCATTGTGTTACAATTGCCTACAGTATTCAGTACATTAACGTGCTGTACAGGTTTGTAGCCTAGGAGCAGTAGGCAATACCATGTAGCCTAGATGTGTGGGGAGGCTATACCATCTAGGATGATGTAAGTACACTCTATGATGTTCTCACAAGGACAAAATTGCCTAACGATGCATATCTCAGAAAGTATCCCTGTTGTTAAGTAAGTAATGCATGACTGTAGTTTTTACCTCTTTATTTGTTGAAGAAACTGGATTTTTCCTGTGGAGTTTTCCATGTTCTGAATTTTGCTCATTGTATCCCTGCAGTATGTTTGATATGTTTCTCTGTCCTCTGTATTTCCCGTAAATTGGTGGTTGTATCTAGAAGACAATATCTTTTAAACCTCATGGCAACACTATAAAAATAAATATTATTTTTATTAATATTTTGTAGATGAGAAAACAGATTGAGAAAGGTTGAGTGGCTTGCCCAAGGCTACACCTGGATTTGAACATAGGATCTACTTGCCTCCAAAGCTTTTGTTCCTTCCTTTTCACCACTAATCCACTCTGTGAGCTTAAGCAAATCATTTTATGTTCTCTGGGCATTAGTTTCTTTGATGTATTTCTTTGTGATCTGAGGTCTCTTACAGGAGTATTCTGTGTATCTATGACCATTTGAGTGCCTGCTCTATTACGGTACGGTCTTACATGCTGTGGATGATATGCTTGGGTAAGACTGTCTGCAAGGTGCATACGGTCAGTCAAGGAACTGTAAGACCATACCCCATTTCAGACACAGTCATCATGGGGCTATGAAATCCTTAATCTTCTGTAAGAGCTTCTTAACCAGCCTTCCTTCCATCCAGTCTTGCTTTCTTCTGTGTCATGCTCCTCACTACTGCCGGGTGCTTTTTACTAAAAACCATTTCTGTTGTGTTTCCCTCGCCCATAAATCTGGTATGGAAGACTTGGTAAATAAAGAAACAAAGTTTTTCCAGCAATAAACCTTCCCTCTTTGGAGTTACTGTTTCAAGGGCAGCTAGTCTTTTTTCTCTTCTGTTTGACAAGGGTGTTACTGCCTTTATGTAGATGCTGAAGGAATCTTGAGATGATATAACGATGGAACGAAGCATGGGGAATGCCATCCTGCTTCAGGGGAGAGCATACATTTAGCATTGTTCTGTTCACTCCCAAGGGCATCTGACTGTAATGGAGCAATTTTATTCTTTTGCAGAGGAAAAGAACTTCTAGTTGCGAAGGTGGGGGAATAGTCTTAAAGGTATTCCCTTTGGGGGATCCAAGCTACTGAACCTTCATCTCATTGAGGAGTCCTCAGGGGACTTTTAAACCCTTTTCTGTTCCAGGTCTGTTCAGAGTCTTACCTTCTGAGGTGGCAAACTAGGAGCCCCTTGGGTTGTGTCTGGCCTATATACATATTTGGTTTGGCCTGCACTGTTTTATTAACAGGTGAGTCTTGCTTTTGCCTCGGCTGGAGTGCAGTGGCACAATCAGCAGCCTTGAACTCCTGGACTCAAGTGATCCTCTTGCCTCAGCATCCTGAGTAGCTGGGACTACAAGCCTGTGCCACCATGCCTGCCTAAATTATTTTAATTTTAATTTTTTTAGAAAAAAATTGCTGTGTTGCACAGGCTGGTCTCACACTCCTGGGCTCAAGCAGTCCTCCCGCCTCAGCCTTCTGAGAGGCTGGGATTACTTACTAGTGTGAGCCATTGTGTCTGGAGGCCCGTAGTGTTTTTGTTTTGAGTTGAATCCCAGCCTGGGGTGATTAGGCTGCCTTTCAGTAGAGATGTAGTGTGTATGAGGTCAAAGGTTCCAGCATGTGGGCTGTGAGGGTGACTGATTTTACATGAAGAGGGAGGAGGATTTTTGAGGAAGTAGCAGAGCTAGAGCCTGATGCTGACCATGAACACTTTTCCTGTTTATTGGAGTAGGAATAGGCCCCAGCTGTTCTGTGGAAGGCTTCACTGCTTGGGTTCTCTACCAGGGCTCTCTTGTGTTATGACTCCTTGTGTACTGGCTTACACTGGCTTGTACATGCTTAAGAAGCTTACAGCCTGTATTTTTGGGAACTCTGAGACAAAGAGATATACCTCTGATCTTTGGGCAACCCCTTGAAGCACCAGCCCAACTTGGCAGAAGCCTTGACTTTACAACATCACATTCTTCATTTCTCTACTTTTTCCATTTACTGCTCCCTTATTGACTGGCTCCTTTAGACAGAGCATATTTGTTCTTAAGTTTATCAAAGCCACACCATTTCCTGTTGTCTCTCTGATACACATACCCAGTGCCATTTATCCATGTATCACCAGGCTAGCACTTTTTTCTTTGAAACACTTGATTAACTCATTTTTTGCTGCTGGGTTGGCCCTTGGGTGCTAGACAGTGCCAACCCAACTCTAGATGGAACTCTCTGTTATTGAAGACACTACCCAGTTAAAGTGCTGGTAAATCCCCTGGGACTAAGTGAATTATCTTTATTTTACTCGGAACTTTGGTGCCCCTGTTGGCTAGTAAATCTGTCTCCTGGCCTGTCTTAGGACTGCACAAGGACAACAAACTAGTCAAGTCTCAGTGGACCATGTCCTTGTCAAAGTTGGCATCTTTGGCAGTCTCTAATATGTACTTGCAAGCTGAGGTGAAGTGAGCCTGATGCCTCATGAAAGAAACCATGACATCTCATTTGAATCAAAACTGTTTTACTTATGAGTTCAGTACCTGGTCTTTTTTCCTCCCAGCTGCAACGTGCATCAGCTCTTATGTGTGGAAAGTAGGTGACTTTCTGAGTAAGTGACTCTTCTCCCTGCCTGTTCCCTTTGGCTTCTTGTAATTACTGTAACATCATCATCAAGTATGTGGAGCACCATGGTAATTTCCATGACAACTGATTGTGATTTCCCAGATAAAGAGAGGAAGCTAATAAGTGTTAGGAACTTTAAAAGGTGTCTGGCTAAGTTCTTGTGATGCTAGTAAAATTTCAAACTGAAAGCAGCAACTTCCTAATTAAACTTCTTCCTTTTACAGAGGAGGGAACAGGTCCAGAGAGGTTAAGCAACTTGCCTAAGGGGTCACTATACTGTTTGTGGAATAAACTCTAAATCTTCAGCCTAGTATCTCTTTGTGCCTCCTATTCTGTAAGACTTCTTTCCATTATATCCCGGCTAACTGTGAGCTCCATGAAGGTAGGAATCATGTCTGTCTTGTTAATGTTTTTGTAAGGATGTAAGTACAGGATCTAAGTATTTTTTGAGTGAATAAATAAACTATGTTAGAGTTTCTTCTCAAACTGGAACACCTGGCTGCATATTGGATGATACATGAAATCAAAGGATAAAACATGTATCTTCCTGAAGTGTTAGCGTACTCAGGTTTTTTTGTAGTTGGATCAGTTTAAATATTGTAACTGGTAATTTAATGGTAATCATTAAATCATATTATGGAATGGATGATAAATTAATATGAATTTTTGAGATAAAATGAGAAGGTATGAAACAAATTACAGGATTATAGCAGGCCCCTTGACCCCTACCCCAGTGGGTCTAGTGTTGCCAGATCTCTAACATTTTTTTTTTTTTTTTTGAGACAGAGTCTCGCTTTGTTGCCCTGGTTAGAGTGAGTGCCGTGGCATCAGCCTAGCTCATAGCAACCTCAAACTCCTGGGCTCAAGCAATCCTTCTGCCTCAGCCTCCCGAGTAGCTGGGACTACAGGCATGCGCCACCATGCCCTGCTAATTTTTTCTCTCTCTATATATTTTTAGTTGTCCAGATAGTTTCTTTCTATTTTTTGGTAGAGATGGGGGTCTCACTCTTGCTCAGGCTGGTCTCGAACTCCTGACCTTGAGCGATCCACCCGCTTCGGCCTCCCAGAGTGCTAGGATTACAGGCGTGAGCCACCGCACCCGGCCCTCTGACATTTTTAAGAGCAGCTAGAAATCTCATTTTTTAAAAAGTGAGATCTGATTTTGAATGTTGGCAGTTAACTCAGATTTTAAAACAAATTTGGGCAGATCAGACAAAACACATCCTTAGACCTGAGTATCTGTTTGTGACTTGTGACATAAAATACTGTTCTGGGCAGGAGCTAGACTTTGGATGGGACCAAATAGGTGGTGGTGTCAGGGATGGCTGCTCTTCTGGGTCTGGCTCCTGTTAGGCTTCAAACTGGCCATAGCTGGGAGTGGAAAGAATGAACCCAGAGACTTGATAGATTAGGACAAATTCCCACATTAAACACCACCCTCTTTGGGAAGCAGTGTCTGTAATTCACAGGCTTAGTCCTTCTCGTTTACTACTCTTCTTTTGCAATGAAACTGAGGTCCCAGAAGGAACCCGAGCTTTCCTCTAGGACCCTAAGAAGCAGCCATAGGTCCTGGACAGGCCCCACTTCAAACTCCAGACTTTTTTGGGTGCTCCTGCCTCACACACTCTTAGGGCATGGGGCAAGGGGCTGCTGGCATACTTTGGGTTGGTAGAGCTGGGCTAACTCCACTTCTTGGTGCATCCCCATCATCCTGAAGTGGGGGAGGGTTGAGATGGCAGTTGGTAATGTGCTCAGCCTCCTCTTGGTGCAGAGGGTCTATTTCTGTCACTAGCATCAGATTGACCTTATTTTATTTTTTTACCTAGAAAGATGTAGAAGACAGCTCAGCAACAAGGAGCCTCAGAGCTGAGATAGAGCTGTCTCTCCTTTTGCTTTCCTTGCCTCTTGTCTTTTGTTTCCTTCTCTCCATCTGCTTCCTGCTGCCCCCATTTCTACATTCTCCCCCACTTTCCTCTCTATCCTTTGTTTTTCTCTCACTGTTGCCCTTCTCCTTGGGAAATTCTTATAGTACCGCTGCAATAGGCAGAGCCTGAGATTGAACCTGTTTTCCATGTTTTTTAAGGGAACTTGCACTAAAAAGTAGGGCAACTAAATATGGGAGATAGGACTTTAAACTGTCCCCCCTTTTCTTCTCCACCCCCATCCCAAGTTGTAAAGGATAAAATCTAAGCTCTGGCCTTAGCCGAGGCTCATATAGTCTGGTGCTGTATCACTTTGCTACCTTATGTCAGCAGCACAGTGCTTACCACCTACTGTTGCCCTGTACTTCTGCTCAGTAGAAGGTTTGCTGGATGTGTGAGGCTCTGTCATGACTTTATTTTGACTATAGATGGTCCCCAACTTGCAGTTTGACCTAACAATTTTTTGACTTCATGATGGTGTGAAAGGGATATGGATTCAGTAGAAACTGTCCTTCAGTACCCATACACCCATTCTGTTTTTTCACTTTCAGTATAGTATTCAGTAAATTACATGAGATATTCAACACTTCATTATAAAATAGGCTTTGTGTTAGATGATTTTGTCCAACTGTGGGCTAGTTTAAATATTCTGAGCACATTTAAGGTATGCTAAGCTAAGCTGGGATGTTCAGTAGGTTAGATGTATTAAATACATTTTCAACTTAAGATATTTTCAATTTATGATGGGTTTATCAGCATGTAACCCCATCCTAAGTCAAGGAGCATCTGTAGTTCCTGTAAGTACAAAGCCCCTCATCTCCCATCCTCCTTTACCTGTTAAACTCCTATTCATCTTTCCCTGCCAGTTCCCATGCTACCTCCTCAGTGACACTTTCCTTGATCACTACACAAGCAGAATGAATTTTGATCCTTTGTGCACTTTGCTTCTATAGTGGCACTCTAGTGCTTTATCACACCCAAATCCTCCCTCATTCGTAAGATTGAGACCTTATAGGCCAGAGGACAGTGTGCTATTTATCTCTGTTTCCCTTGCATCTCTATAATAGGCCTTGCAAAAATATTACTTGCAAATTGAATGACAGAAATGTGTATGTACTGATACCTATAGTGTAAAGCTGGACATTAAGTGCTACTGATGAAATACGACAAGAGTGCTCTGGAAGTTTACTGGAATGCTTGAGAAGTAACTTCTAACTGTGAGAAATCTTGGAAGTTTCTAGAAGCTGGTAGCATTTGGGTATGTCCTTAAATATTCAGAAGAAGTTCTGTTGGCAAAGATGGTGGGAAGAACATTCCAGATGGAGAGAATAGTTGGAGTAATGAGGAAGTACAGAGGTCAGGCCCCACCTACTAATCCACCCATCCCCTCATCCAGAGTTCCTGCTAAAATGTGTGCTAACTCTCTGGGAAATTCCTCTTCCTGTTCTTTTCTTCCCTTCTCCCTACCTCTTTTGATACCATTGCCTTTTATTTTTGATTTCTTCTCAACTCTTTCCCTTTCTTTCATATTCTCTTTTCTCCAGTCCTTTTTTTGGTTTTGTTTATTATTTACCTTTCTCTATCTACTTTCTTTTTTCTTGCCCTCTTCCTAGGTAACCCAAGAAACCCAGGCTTTTGGGTGGAGATGTGAACCAGCCATACAATATTTAACTCCAAATAACATCTCCCTTGTGAAGGTGAAAAGGAATTCTGGCATAATTGCTTCTCATCTGTCTCTTGTGTTTTATTGGCACTGACTTTTTTTTAACCTCCCACGATGCTGGGGGTGTTGTTATCATTCTATTTTTAGTAGTTGTCAAAATGTCAGTTTTAATGAGAAATTTCTGTAGATGGGCCTGCCCTTGAGTGGTATGAGCCTTCAGGCAAAGCCAGGGCTGGATGAATCAGAAATGTTAGTGAATCTGTTTTCTCACACATACAGATGTGTAGGCCACATAGACATACACACACACTGCTTCCCATCCCTGCAAGCTCATATGCCTTGCAACACGTGCACACACACACAATTGAGTCACAAATGTGATACATTTCTTCTCTTCTATATACATCTGTGCTATCTCCCTTACACTTTCAAGTCATGTTTCCCCTTCCTAGGTATGCACACATTTACCTGTTTACACTTCTCATCCCGCTGTCTTCTACCCAGATACCCAGAATTGTGTGTGCTACAAAAGTATCTGCAAGCCTGTCTCACAAACAGCACACTGTCCACTCCCTTAAATAAACATACACAAGTCCTTCCCTCCACAATTGCCTGTGCATACACTGACATCTTTGCCTATGCCCCAGATGCCACACAGTCAATACCACACATCTCCCCCATATTCCTTATACCCAGATGCTACTACTATCCCCCTCCTTCAGTTTCTCTATCTTCATAACAAACATTTTAGTTTCAGACTGGTTTTGAAAGGAAATGTCTTTGCTGGCAGCCAAGCTAGCAGACCGTATTAGGAAGTCTGAACCATTTATGATAGATCTTTGGACTCAGGCCCCTAGAATAACCCTTTTATGGTGGGGGTGGGGGAGGACTGGATCAGACAATAGTGGGCTGCTACTAAATGTTATTGTTATGATCCAAGATGAGTTTGAACCTAGGTCCAAACTAGATCTTGTGCTTTTAGATTTCTTTTGGAAGATGATCACATGCTTAGCAAAAGAGAGCCAGAGCCACTGCATGTGTTTCACATCAGAATCTCTGGGGTGGGGCCTAGAAACTGAAAGTTCCCTGAGTCCTTCTGTTGTGTAGCCAGGTTGGGAAACACTTACCTAGAGGTGAGAACTAGAAGTAAGAAGATCTGCATTATCTTCTTATACCACCTTGGACAAGTATCTTTTCTGGACCTCAGCTTTCTCAGCTGAAATACAATAAAGCCTGTGCTTATAAAGGACCCTTTCAGTTCTAAAATTTCATGCTGCTTTATGGTGAATTTAGTCTGGGATCTTTTCCTACCTCAAAGTGTCTGTTCTCTGGGTCTGCCCTGGGCTGGGCGTTTCAGGGCATTTGGCCAGAGGCCAGCAGAGGAAGCCTAGACCCTGACCTTCTGTCAGAAGCATTGACACTGCTCCTAATTAGAAATGGATCAATATGGGCTTGCAGCCAGGCCTGGGGAGCCTGCGAGGAGGCTGGAGGAGCGAGTGCTCCTAGCTAGGGAGAATCTGATTACGGTGAAATGGATCTGGTTACACTTGTCAACACAACAGTTCTGCTGGTATAGCCCTCCTCCCCTGGGCCCAGTAGGCAGGGCTGCCCTGGGTAAATGGGGAAGTGGTTAACTTGTATCCCCCTTTAATATGTTTTCCTCACCTTTATAAACTCTTATAAACTCTTTATAATGTGGTGCTAGGTACATTGTTCAGGCCCCCTCCTCAGATGGAAATAGCACTTACTGAATAGCTACTAAATGTTAAATACTGGGTTAAGCCTTTTGTGTTTATTTCTCCTAACAACCTGTTGGAAGGTTGACAAAGGAAACTGAAGCTCAGAAAAGTCTCTATTGGACTGTACTATGTTTCTGAGCATTTGCAATACTAATTCCAAGCTGAAGAAGTGTTTTCTACCAAGGCCCTCTCTTACCCTTCTATAGACTGAACTGGAGGAAATTATTTAAAAGCAGTGGTAAGGGAGGTGCATGGGGTGAGGAGAGATGCTCTGCTTGCTTTTGCTTTCTCATTGCCTTTCCAGGTCCTTGAGGAATGAACAGGCACTAATGGGAGAGATCAATCATCATTTGGGATCAATGTGAGGGCTTTCTCCTGTGTGGAGTGCAGAGTCAGGTTTCTGAACTGGCCATGTGCAAGGAGGGGGAAGGGACTCATGACTGGATATTCCTGGGCATTGGAGAACTTGAAGGCTTAACATGCTTGGCAATCAGTGTGGTCAGACCAAAATCCACCTATAATAGGTGGTCATTCAACAAATACTTGTTGAATATCTCCTTGTGCTAGTGTTAAGGATCCCTGGATGACCTAACAGTCTAGCATTAGAGTCAGACAAGGATACAAACCACAGTATAATGTGTGTGCCTTACCAGAAGAGCGTACAAGGGACCCTGAGATTACAGAGGCATGATGGAGGGCTTTGCTGGGGGACATAACCGATCTGTGTTTTGAAGGAAGAGTAGGAGTTAAGGCGAGGAGGGCACTCAGCCAGAGAACTGGCACAGACAAAAGCATAATGGTGTGTCTAGTGACTCTTGATAAGGGAGTGGTTGTTAAAGCAGTCCCTAACATGTGGCAAAACACTTTTCCCTGAGCTTTTGTCTTTTACCAGATTTAGGGCTGTAGTAGTAGCCATTGGATGGCAGTAATGCAGGAGCAGCAGGTGGGAAGGAGAAGGTAGATATATTAACAGGTGCCGACTGAAACTTATTTCTAGAATTCTGTGGGGTAGAAGGGAGGAAAGCTGCAAACCAGCAGCCCTCTGTCCTCTGGGCCAAGCTTGCAGAGGTGCAGTGGGTTCTTGGCCAATGGGTCAAAGGTTTGCCAGGCCCAAGAAAATGGCTTTGCTTCTCTTATGGCAAAATCCTCTGTTGCTCTACACAGCCTGCCCCTCCTTTCTGTATTCTTTAAAAAAAAAAATTAATTGAATCTATTCAAAATACCCCTGAAATGAAATTACATTTTTAACTCTAATTACCCTAATTAAAACTTGACAGCCGTAATCCTGGAATGGCAGATATGCTAAGTACCCCATGCCTGTGACAAGCTCACTTAGCCAGATGGAATGTTGTTCTGTTCTGGGCTTAGGAGAAAAATCCTTTGGTGTGTTTCCCCGTGTCCCCCCTACCCCCAACAGTTTAGTCTTTGGCCCCACCAATTCCCCAAGTTGAGATAGCTGTACCTGTGGGCTACAGGCTTGTCTAGGACCCTTGATCTCAATAGCTATCTTTTTGCACCCAGAAGTGATGCCACTGATGATTCTTACCACACACTCAAGTTTTTTCTTCAATTGAGATCAGACTGTAGCCTTTCAGTGAAATCCCCTACCTTGGGGGACCAAGGATCTGTACTTGTTAGAAGGCTATCTGCTGGCCTAGTGCTAAATACGGATCAGTGGTCAGTTTATGACTAGTATCAAGGATATAGTTTGAGGTCAGGGACAAGGAGGTCTGAAAATAGGATCCCTCTTCTCTTCCCCTGATCCCTCTTCTCTTCCCCTATCTCCAGTTCCTTTTCAGTACAGTCTAGAGCCACTTAGTGAGATGCCTGGTCTTAGCCCCTACTTTAACTAGCTACCTGGCTAGACCCAAAAAACATGATGTGGTGGAGGGTGGGAGCAAGCCCTTGAAGCAAAGTGAAGAATCCGTTGATGTTGTGAGTCATCTCAGGGTTCTGCTAGAACCAAAGATCCCATGTTCTAGTAGTCTACTCTCAGCCTAGAGGCCTGTTCAGTCAGCAAACACCGGATGCTGTGTTAGGTGCTGCAAGGGACACAGAGTTGAGTAAGACCATTCCCTGCCCCTGAGGTATTCGGGCTTGTCCCTGAACAGGTAATATTGGCAGAGGAATGAAGAAGGTCATTGCAGGTGTTAGGGAACAGCACAGGGAATGCTAGGAACTGCCAGGTGACAGCCTGGTGTGATTGGAGTACAGTGTGCAGGAAAAGGATATGGTGGAGAACGCGGGTAGAATTTAAACTATCCTGTAGGCCAAGGAGATCCATTGAGGAGGTTGCAAGGCTATAATAGGAGTTATGTATGGTGGATTGGAATACAGAGGTGATGGGAGACAGATTAAATCGTTAGAACAGGTGTCAGCAAACTGACCTGTGGGCCAAATCTAGCTCACTGCTTCTTTTTTTTTTTTTTTGAGACAGAGTCTCACTCTGTTGCCCGGGCTAGAGTGCCCTGGCTTCAGCCCAGCTCACAGCAACCTCACACTCCTGGGCTCAAGTGATCCTTCTGCCTCAGCCTCCCTAGTAGCTGGGACTACAGGCATGCACCACCATGCCCGGCTAATTTTTTCTATATATATATTTAATTGTCCAGATAATTTCTTTTTATTTTTCATAGAGACGGAGTCTCGCTGTTGCTCAGGCTGGTCTCGAACTCCTGACCTTGAGCGATCCACCTGCCTCGGCCTCCCAGAGTGCTGGGATTACAGGCGTGAGCCACCGCGCTCGGCCCTCACTGCTTCTTTTTGTAAATTTTTACTGGAACACAGCCTCACTCATTTGTTCGTCTATGACTGCTTTTGCACTACAGTGGTAGAGTTGAATACTACAAGAATACTGTAGCCCACCAAGCCTAAAATACTTAGTTTCTAGCCCTATACAGAAAAAGTTTACTGACCTCTGAGCTAGAAGGTAGTTATACAAGTCTGTAAGAGAAGATAAATGTCAGAACTAGACCTAAAATGGATTGAAGGTGTTAAATGAAACTCCAGAAGAAGGCACAACATGATTTAGCAGAGAACACCTGTTCTACCTACCTACCTCTCAAAACTTGTAAAGGCCAGATTTGTTGAACGTCACTGTCTTAGTCTGTTTTGTGCTGCTGTAACAGAATACCCTAGACTGGGAAATTTACAAACAGTGGAAGTTTATTTGGCTATGGTTCTGGAGGTTGAAAAGTCCAAGATCTAGGGGCTGCATCTGGTAAGGGCATTCTTGCTGCGTCATAATGTAGTGAAAGGCATCAAATGATAAGAGAGAATGTGTGTAAGAGGGCCAAACTTGCTTTTATAACAAACCCACTCTTGAGATAACGAACCCACTCCTGCAGTAACATTAATCCATCCATAAAAGCAGAGCCCTCCTGACCTAATCACCTCTTAAACTATTAATATTATGTTGGGTGTTGAGTTTCCAACACAGACACTTTAGGGGACACATACAAACCATGTCCAAGGGACACTCGATACATAGGCAAATCCTGATTTGCTTTTATTAGCTGTTTGACTTTGGGCCAGTCACTTCACTTCTCAAAAGTTCAGGTGAATCTGATGAGTAAAGAAAAGATTCATCAATCAGATATTCCTCATGAGACAGAGATTTTATTCTGCCTCTTCTCTATACCTTATACCTCACCTCTAGTTTATAAGTCTGAAGGCCCTCTCGTAGAAAAGGCAGATATCCTAGAAAACCTGGAACATAGTTTGAGTTGAGAAGTTGGGGATGGATGGGCAGAACTACCCAAAGTAGATCACACAAAGTAGCTGATGTTGGGGCGAGAAGCTCACGATATTTTAATGATACCCTATACCCTTCCCCACCGTAACTGCTGACACTCGTTCTGGCCAGATTGAGTTTATTTTTGCCCTTAAATTGACAGAGCACGTAAGACCCCTACAGAACTGAAGCATGGATTTATCGCTCAGTTTCCTTTTCTAGCCAGAAACTGCCTAAGTGCCACTCGACATTCCTGTGTGCTTCTCAGTGCTTCTATCCTGAGCCCCGTATGTCTCGCTCCCTTTTTCCTACAGCTCTGTGCATCTGCCCTGTAGGTTGGAAAAAACACTGTATATAGAGACTACAGTGATGGGATCCAAGCTCATTTCTGCCTTCAGTTTACTGTGTGACCTCAGCCAATTCATTTCATGTCTCTAGCCCTTCTGTAAGCTCCAGTGCAGATATCTTCAGCCACTTTTTTGATTTGGGATTTCTTCTCTAGGGCCCGAACTTCATGGCACAGCCTTTTTCCTTGTATCTGTTCCCCCAGAGCTTCCCCCTTCTTTCAATCTAGAATATTAGTATATGCCCACACATCATTAGCTTCAAATTCACTGCCTTCAACTGTGAGGAGAGTGGTCATTTCTCTAGCTGTTTTTATTGGTTCTAAGAACTGGCAATTGATGTGATTATTAGAGTAGACAGACCCTGGGGGTCAGGTCCTCCTGACCCTAGAGATTCAGCAAGATATGATGTCTCCAAGATAGTCAGTCTGGGTTAGTACAGGCAAACATTTGGCCCTGGGCATCCAAGATATAGTAGAGGAAGAAGGGCCAGGCACTGAGCTAGATAGTTGACATACTTTCTTTCCCCCATTTATCCTCACATCTCTGAGGTAGGTGACTTTAACATTTTACAGATGTGAGATCTTAAGTTTTAGAGAGTACCATTCAATTGACAGTGACTGACTCTTTGAGGATACAACTAAATATTCCTTGCTCCCAAGAAGAGAAGAGTGGTAGAAGAGGCAGACAAGTAAACACAGTGATCAAAGCACTAAGGCTATCCAGTTTTGGTGGCAGAGCCAGGGCTCAAAACCACCAGGTCTGTCTGCATGTTGTTTCTACTAAACCATGCTGTCTGCCTTGCAGAAGGGTAGGGAGAGCAGCAAGCACAGGTAGAAGTCTAGGCTGGCAGGCAACCTCTGGAGAATGGCCATTGGTGGGGAGGGCTGGCCTTGGATTCAGAGCTGGACTTTCTAGTCCTAGGAGGATCCTGAGAGCTTAGGCAGGTGACCAAGGCAGGGGCTCTCACATGGATATGGGCCTATTTATAGAATAAAGCACCTGATTTTGTTCCCTCTAGAGGGTGAAGCCTTGGTGGTCAGCACTGACTATATCCTGGAATACCATCAGAGCCCCACAGTTAGCTATGGTATGAGAATAATAGGGAGGATTGATATCCAGGCCTTATGGGTGAGAGAGTCAGAATTGGTTTGAGATTTGGATTTGAATTGCTGAATCCCATCTGAAATGATAGAGCTAGGATAGGCAGGCAGTAAGAGGCAAAGTAAGGCAAGGGACTTCAGAGGCTGATAGAAGCTAATCTTTAGGTTAAAAAAATAAGTCTTGGCCGGGCGTGGTGGCTCACGCCTGTAATCCTAGCAACTGTGGGAGGCCAAGGCGGGCGGAGTTTTTGAGCTCAGGAGTTCGAGACCAGCCTGAGCAAGAGTGAGACCCCATCTCTACTAAAAATAGAAATTAATCGGACAACTAAAAATATATAGAAAAAATTAGCCGGGCATGGTGGCGCATGCCTGTAGTCCCAGCTACTCGGGAGGCTGAGGCAGGAGGATCTCTTGAGCCCAGGAGTTTGAGGTTGCTGTGAGCGAGGCTGACGCCACGGCACTCTAGCCGGGGCAACACAGTGAGACTCTGTCTCAAAAAAAAAAAAGGGGGAAACTTGAGCACGTGGATTGGCGAGGATCAAACGTCATGAGGACCAGGTGGCCCTGGGGACATCAGGGGCTGTATCTACTCAGAGAAGACCCCAGCGATCCAAACGCAGGGAGGACGGGTCCTC
>CAUYSK010100409.1:0-56726 GCA_963575035.1 Avahi laniger
CGCGTCTGTAATCTCAGCTCTCTGGGAGGCCGAGGTGGGCGGATTGCTTGAGTTCAGGAGTTCGAGACCAGCCTGAGCAAGAGTGAGACCCCGTCTCTACCAGAAATAGAAAGAAATTAATTGGACAGCTAAAAATATATAGAAAAAATTAGCCGGACATGGTGGCGCATGCCTGTAGTCCCAGCTACTCGAGAGGCTGAGGCAGAAGGATTGCTTGAGCCCAGGAGTTTGAGGTTGCTGTGAGCTAGGCTGATGCCACGGCAGTCACTCTATCCAGGGCAACAAAGGTGAGACTCTGTCTCAAAAAAAAAGAAAAAAAAAAAAAAACATTGTTGAAGTTAATTTTTCAAACCCCAAGCTATAGTGCCATCAGCAGCTCCTGAACTACTGGATAAAGAGGATGCATATGCATATACTCACGCTTGCACACACACGCTCTCTGACACATACACTTACACAGATATGAAATTAGTAGATTAAAGACTTCAAATGTTATTTAATCACTGTAGCTACCAAGCCTAGAACTATGGAGTTGACAGTTTAAAAATAACTTGATCCAGTTTCTTAATTGTACAGATGAGGAAACTGATGCCCTTACCAAAAACTGCAAAATTAACAAGAGTTGTACCCTGCATTGCAAGTTAGCGCTCACATAATATGTGCTCCACACTTGTCCATTGAGCTGAATAAGGCATGTAAATTCTCCAGGAGTCTATTCATGCAAATAAGACCTGGGCTTTAACTTTCTTGAACTTTTGTTTTAAAATAGAAATTGCCTTAACCGCAGACACACTGAACAAAAAATAATTGTTTAATTGAATTGAACTGGAGAATAAAAATCAGAGACAGAGGCTTCTCTGAGTGGTGGAGAGGGTGCCTGCAGGGCCAGGATAGGTAAGTGGGGGTCCAGAAGAAAGTAGCTCTTTCACCCAGGGAATCAGGGACCAGGGCAGAAGCCATGAGAGCTAAATGGCTATCGAGGGAGAGTACAGAGCAGCTCAGAGACAGAGACACCACTAAGGCCTCCACCTTCCCCTTGAGCAAAAGAGTAAGTCAGATCTGCAAGGAACTGAGGACTCTGCCTGACCTACTTAGTTGCTGGTGCCAACGTAAATCAGCACAAAGTCCAAGCAGCGTGGCTGAACATCCACCAACCTTAGCATATACTGATTCTCAAATAAATTTAAGAATAATCCCAAGGGAATGTCCAAAGGAAGGAGTTTGTGAAAATATCTGTGAGAATGAAAACCTTGCCCTGATTCATGATGGTGACGGCCAGGAGTAGTAATAGAGAGTACTTATTAAGTGTTTTGTAGCTACTGCCATGTGGTAAATAAAATTAATTCCTTAACACCCCAGAATTAACACTCCCAGTTTATATGTGAGTACAAATGTTATGTAGGATAGTTATATGCCAGAGATTAAAGCATGGAGTGATTACTCTCTAGTCAATGAAGTTAAAATGTCTTTTCAAAGTAATGGTAATAGAAAGAAGCTATATCGGTAAAAATCTATAACATGGCCACTCTCACCATCTACTGTTCTCTCCTCCTCCTGCCTGACTCCAGCCACACTGACCTCCTCACTGTTCTTTGAACATGACAGGGTAGAAGGAGGAGGATGGATAGAGCCTTTGCCTTGTTTGTTTTCTGTGCCTGGAATGTTTCCCCCATCTGTCTGTGAGGCTAGCTCCCTCATCCTCTTTAATTCACCTCCGCAGGGGGCCTGCCCTGAGCTCCCTGTTCCCTGTTGCCATCCGCCTCCCCAGCAGCCAGGACTTCCCACCTGATCCTGATCGCTTTTTGTGTCCTCATAGCACTTTTTTACCTCCCAGTGTAAAAGATCATTTACTTAGGTGTATTGTCTGTTTCCTTCACTAGGATATTAATATAGAAGCTCCACAAGGGCAGGAATCTTTGTCTACTTTGTTTACTTATTTATCCCCAAAGCTCAGAACAGTGTCTGGAGCATAGCAAATGCTCAATAAATATTTTCAATGAATAAATGACCAGATGAATCTTGACTTCCCAGGAAAGAAATTTAGGAAAAATTTCCTAGGGTTAACCCACATGTTGCCCTTTGTCATAATCAGGATCCGTTTATATGTCAGTTGTGATCTGCTTTTCATTCTAGCCAGCTTATTTGTCTTTAGAGGAATGGTCTATAGGGAAGTTGTCCTCTTTCTCCAAAAGCTTCAAATAGAGCAACATTAGGGCCAATCTTGGCATTTAAGTCCCAGAGAAATTCAGGTTTACTCTGGGAAATATATAGATTAGATAAGAATAAAAATATCAGTAAAAGAGACTGTATCTCTAAGCAACAGAAATTCCATATTAAAACAAACCATGCCCAGATGGTCAGGAGATAATATCAGAGGAGCTTTCACTAGAGCCAAGAGGAAGCTCCTTTGAAGCTGACCAAAATAAGGATGGATAATCTGCTATCACTACTGCCAAATATTTCTTTTTCTAATGACTATGGCCAGATAATGATGCAAATGTACGGCTTGTTTGTGTAGGAGGACCTGTCAGAAAAGCCAACATGGTAGGTCTCTTAGTATCCCAACAGGCGTATTCCAGAAGGATGTGAACACTGAGATGCACATTCCAAGCAATCTGAGATAACAGGAAACAGTCACCACCTGTCTCAATCCATTTGGGCTGCTGCAAGGAAATATCATAGACCAGGAAGCTTGAAAACAATGGAAATTAATTTCTCACAGTTCTGGATGCTGGGATGTCCAAGATTAGGGCTCTGGAAGATTTGGTATCTGGTGAGGGCCCATTTGCAGGTCTACAGATGGTGCTTTCTATCTGTGTCCTCAGATGGTGGAAAGGGCAAAGCAGCTCTCTGGGGCTGCTTTATTTAAGGGCACTAATCCCAATCATGAGGGTTCTGGTCTCATGACCTTATCACCTCCTGAAAGCCCCACCTTGAACATTAGGATCTTAACATGAATTTGGGGGTGGGGGTGGCACAAATATTCAGACCACAGCACCCCCTTAAACCCTACTATGTGGCTTCTTCTCAGGCCTTCTGTAGCTAGCATACTCTTAGGTCTGAGAGCCATGCAATGCCCATTTTCTCTGACCTTAGCGTGCTATTCTTTCAAAGATGCCACACTCTAGTCAGAAACACAACCTATACCTTCCAATGCCCTAGCCGCTAGTAGTCAGAGAAGTGGTCCAGTTGGCCTAGCACAGCTGCCCCAAAGATCTTTCTCAAGTTCAAATCCAAGTAGTGCCCTTCTTTGCTTGAAATCTTGGGCTGATTTCTCCCATAGCTTCAAATTCTGTGGCTTAGTAGAAACCACCCTTTATTATCTGATCTTTGTCCTGGCATTGATCACATTCTCCATAGTCACTGGTCTCCTGTGTGTCTTTCTCAATATGTGATAGACTCCCAGAGGATAAGACTTATACCTTACTCATTTTAGTATCCTCAGTGCTAGGCCTACGGGGGTTCTTAATAAGTATTGGTTCAGTGGTTGAATGGATCAAGGGGAATCTTGTGATGTTGCTAAACCCTAACATGGCTGCTTTTTTTCTTCTCCAAGGACTTTGGCATTATGTTCCTGCACCACCTTATATCTATTTCCTTGATTACCTTTTCATATGTCAACAACATGGCCCGAGTGGGGACCCTGGTCCTTTGTCTTCATGATTCAGCCGATGCTCTTCTAGAGGTAAGCGTTTTCTTTTCTTTTATAAGAGTACAAAATCTGGAATTCAGGAAGTCCCCAGGATCATGAGTTCTTCAGTGTGATGCTAGATGGTTCTTGGGACCATAGTAAACGACTGCTTTAAACCTTCAGAATGTTCTTCGTAGGTTAAATTGGTGAAAATGAGACTTTAAATTAGTGTGTAAACTTTTATGCAAAAAAGGTTAGCATACTTTATTAATAGAATGATGAAAACCTTTATAATTCCACACTTAAGGAATGAATGATTTTACAAAGGAAAATTATCATTTGAGTGGATTTTGTCTCTTGTGTTGCAAGTTTCACACTGGTTTATGGGGAAATTTTATACAACTCAGGTTAGTTACTAATGGGAGCTGTACATGCCAGTGAAATAAAGTAGTAGTCATAGTTTTTATTGCCAATACATATATTGTCCTAGTATTTTTACAGTGAAAAGGGTATGTGAATTCTAAATTGTATATAGAAATGATTTTCTATGTATATAAGCATAAAGAGTATCTCTGGAAATACTGGTTGCACTTGAACTTTCTAAACAATCATCATTTAGAATTCTTAAAGTAGTAAAATAAATAAATAAAAATGCTCTAGTATATTTCAAAGGTAAAATCCTGAGGAAAATTTTGATGTGGTGTTTACTCTTAATTATGGTTCCAGTGAAGAGTCACACTCAATAATGTTATATAAATAAATGTCTTTTCATTTTATGCTAAGAAATTTATGTAACTGGTCAAAATTAACTAATAAAAATATAAATTCCATGTAGAAATGGGTCTTAGAATCTGTATTCTGATTTTTTTAATTCCTTTTGGCCCATGGTTTCCCCACCTTTGAAACATTTATTGTTATTGTGAATATAGAATATATGTGTCCTCAAATAATGATCCATTATTGCAATATAAGCAAAAATCGTATGCCATAAAATTGAATCTACTGTAAAGGCAATAAGTTAAGATTTGAAGTATATACAGTACTTTATTAAAAATTCTGGTCCTTTAATGTTATAAAAGAGAAAAATCGCCCTAGTGGGCTAGATAATTCAAATAATAATTTGACACTCTGATTTTTAAGTGATTCAAGCTAAAGTCTATTCAACATAATTTTTTTTAGGAGAAATATAATTACTATAAGGGCAATCTCCTGGAAATCGTTATCATTTGGTTTAATCTTAAGTATGCCTGGAAGCAGAAATTTGTGCAGCAACCTGCAGTTTTGAAATCAATCCTGTACATTCGGCCAACTGCAATGCCTATGGAAATCACTGACTGGTGTGGTGCTTGGTAGTGTCAGGATTTAGAAAATTTTGACTGAATTGTCATCTACCACTTTTATCCTGAAAAGAAAAATAATGCAGAAATCCTAGTAATGTGGCTTAAAAACAAATATTCTTCATCACCTGGATTCTCTTTAACATTATGAAAATAAATAACATTTGAGAAACCCAATTAATGAGATGATATATCAATTGTCAACTCCTCAAAATGGGGATCTATGGCCTCAACATTTCTGAAGAGTTTAGTGCTTATTTACTGGATACTGGTGAATGAATGTAAAAGAAAAAGGCCAGAAGAAGGCAGAAGGTACTTTTTCTTTTATCATAATTCATGACATTATACCCAAAGTATTCTTGAAACTAAAAGCCTCATAATCCTGGCTTCCACTCAGTTAATAGATATTTCCCCCTTAGGAATATGTTTCTCTTATAGCTTTGTGCTTTACTTAAATGTCAGTAAATTATAGCTTTTGTGGATACTGTCAACAATCTTTTCAAGTTTAACTCAGCTAATTTAACTTTCCAAGATTTAGAAAATAATATTATGAATCCAGAAGACATCATCAATTTATAACCCTGTGTGTGGGTGCTGTGAATTCTATGTGAAAATGTAAAAAGAGGTGATCAAGCAAAACTGTTTTCAGTCTCACCTGTTTTTACTTAGGATCACCTGTGAAAAGTAGATGTAGAGAAAGGGGTGCAATTTCTTCCCTAGACTGATTTATAATATATTAATAAAAATGATCACTTAAATCACTGTCATAAATTATTAGAGACTTTGAACATTAGTGACTTTCATCTAGGAAATGACCCATTACCGTAACTTTGAAAATTCTACCTAAATGGATCAGTTGAAATAACATGATTTTTGTTCTCTCTCGTATTTGGGAGCTAAATATTAAAAACAATTGATCTCATGGAGACAGAGAGTAGAATGATGGTTGCCAGAGGCTGGGAAGGGTAATGAGGAGACGAAGATAAAGTACAGATCACTAATGGATGTGAAAATGTAGTTAGATAGAATGACCACTATTTGATAAAACAACAAGATGATGATAATCAACAATAAGTTAGGGTATACTTTAAAATAACTAAGAATGGAATTGGAACATTTTCAACACAAAGAAATGATAAATGCCTGAGGTGATGGATACTCTAAGTACCCTGATTTGATTAATTCACATTGCATGCCTGTATCAAACATCACATGTATCCTATAAAGATATGCAACTATTATGTGCTCCTCACAATTAAAAAAGAAATGATCTTGACACTTCCTTCATTTCTAAATTTATAAGAATAAGCCAGGAAATCGTCCCCTCAGAGTACACCCTGTGCACGTTTAAAGAAAACTTATAATTCTAAGTAGAAAGTAAGAAAAATGCAGAAAATCTCCATATATTCTGTATAGAGTTTATAGCCTTAGTATTTGGGATTCATTAAAGATTTAAAGGATTATCCAGCACTTTCTATTTTGACCTATTATGGGGAATTTCTGTTTTGGTGTCTCTGGCTTGCTAATATCATCTATAATGCAAGAATTTCTTATTTTTCTTGCTGTTTTTCTGAAATCAGCCATAAAATTGAATTTTTCAGGTTGCTGAATATTTTATTAAATCTGTAACAGTCAGTAATTCTACTTATGGCTAATGCTGCATTTCACTCAACTTATGGGTAATTTATAAATATTGATGCATGATGCATGACATTTCAAAGTAGCAGGCAATTTTACGCATCTGGTAAGTTATATCTTACAGGAGACTCATGCATATGGAAAGAAACTTTTTATTTATCAGTTTAAATTAATATGTCACATTCCTTCCTTTCACAGGCTGCCAAAATGGCAAATTACGCCAAGTTTCAGAAAATGTGTGATCTCCTGTTTGTTATGTTTGCCATAGTTTTTATCACCACGAGACTGGGTATTTTTCCTCTCTGGTGAGTATGCCAATCTTCTTTCTGACGGAGCCGCCTTTCCAGGTTAGCTTTATGAACCATCCTCCTTTTGAATTTTACTCTAAATACTTAGTAAAAGGTTTAAAGATAGTTGGGGAGAGACTCAAGAAACAGGTTGATTTCTTCTCCCAGAGGAGGGTTGCACTCTTTACTAATATTTTCCCCAGGGTTATTAGAGAAGGATGTGATTTACATACGTCCTGAAGCCGCAGAAAGCCATCTGTCGTCTTAGACACTAGGCTAGAATATGACTCAAGAACCTCAGCCATGAGGACTTGAATTAAAGGAAACACGATGTTGTAACCAGGTGTGTGTCAGGGATCACAGAGGGATGTCCCTGGGCTGGCAGCAGCAGCACCTGGGAGCTTGTTAGAAATGCAAATTATTGGGCCCCACCCAAGACCTTCTGAGTCAGAAACTTTGGAGATGACTCCTGGCCATCTCTGTTTCGATGTCTTCCTGATGATTCTACTACATGTTAAAGTTTGAAAATGACTGTCCTAAGTAATTCTCCCCATCAGCTGTATGTACAGCTAACGCAGATGGAAGATATGACTCAAAAATAACCCCTGAAGTTCTTTATGGCTCCTGAATGAATGTTGGGATGTCTTTTCTTTTTGTTGAGAGCTAAGAAAAAGGTAAGACAGAATTGGATGGAATTTGATAGTCCTTTCTATAGAAAATAGGTGCACTGTCATTAATCTTTTTCTGGAAGGCTATTACTTGAACTAAGGAAAAAAAAATGAACTCTCAGTATCACTTGAAGTCTACCATTGACAGTAGATTTTTTTTTTCCATTTTGGAAGATGGGTTTGAATGGAAAATTCAAGCAATGGAAATTGGAGAAAGTAGAGAAGCAAAGGGAAGTGATACACTTTGACTTTCCACCCAAGTAGAAAAACAATAATAAAGTTGGGGCTTTTAAGTGAATAATGTCTGTTACTGGGATTCCAGTAACAAATTACACACCCACACCCACACACCCCTTCTCGACACATACTATGAAAATCATTTCCAAGCAGCAGCACTATGTGTTGGCATTTATAAAACCTCGTTATAGTTTAATACGGTTTTAGGTAGTGAATATGGCTGTAGGTAGGGAACATTGAAGTAATTTTGAATACGTGTCTGTAATTTTTTCAGAGCTGGAGCTCTTTGAACATTATTAGCAGAGATAGTGGTTAGAATTTAAATAGAAGAAATTCAAGCAAAATCCAGGAAATTTTTCTCAAAAGAGTAAAGCTTTTCAATGTAGGATTTCTGAGAACCTGAGTTTTAAAGAAATCTTTGGTTTGATTACTTCACTTTAAGGGTGGAATTAAACTTCAGATGTAACTCTTCTTCTTCCCTCTGGTTAATGTATAAAAGCTCTTGAGGTTTAGACAGCAGTGAGTTACCTAGAACATAGACCTTAGAATACAGAAATTTATCCTGCTACCAATAAGATAACTTATAGGTATGATCTGTGGTGATGACCTACCCTAGCTGCTTAGAAAAAAATCCTTGTAAGCAAATAATTTACCTATTCTGGTCTTTTCATATAAATGGTTTCATACAATATGTGATTTTTTGTGACTGGATTCTTTCAATTAGCCTAATGTTTTCAAGGTTTATCCGGGTTGCAACATATGTTAATACTTCATTTCTTCTTATTGCTGAATATTGTTCTATTGTGTAGATATGCCACATTTTATTTATCCATTCATCAAGTGACAGGCTTTTGGGTTGTTTCCACTGTCTACCTATTGTGAATAATGCTGCAATTAACATTGTGTACAGGTTTCTGTGTGAGCACATGTTTTTAGTTCCTTGGGTGTATACCTAGGAATAGAATTGCTGGATTACATGGTAACTCTATGTTTAACTTTTTGAAGAACACCAAACTCTTTTCCAAACTTGCAACACCATTTTACATTCCTACCAGCAATGTATGAGGGTTCTACTTTCTCCACATCCTTGCCAACACTTGTTATTATCTGTCATTTTTATTATATTTATTTTAGTGGGTTTAAAATGGTAGCTTGTGATTTTGATTTGCATTTCAAATTCTTTACCCATTTTTAATTAGGTTACTTGTCTTTTTTGTGTTGCGTTTGTTATATCATACATCTGGTAATAAATCCTTTATCTGATGTATAATTTGCAAATATTTTCTCCCCTCCTGAAGGTTGTCTTTTCACTTCCTTGATGGTGTCCTTTGAAGCACAAAAGTTTTTAATTTTGATAAAATCTAATTTGTCTACTTTTTTCTTTTGTCACTTGTATTTTTGGTGTCATATATAAGAAACTGTTGTAAAATCCAAGGTCATGAAGATTCACACCTGTGATTTTTCCTATGTGTTTTCTAGTTTTAACTCTTATATTTAGATCTATGCTGTGTTTTGTATATGGTGGGAGGTAGGGATCCGATTTCATTCTTCCACGTGTGGATATTCAGTCATCCCCCCACCATTTCTTGATTGGCTATTGCTTTTATGGTGATCATCTTCATCACTTAACTCCAATGAAGCAGACTCTTTTTTGTCACATTTCTCATCTACTGCGCTTTTACTGGCTTTGATCCATTTCTCCCTGTTGAAATCACACCCTATTTTATCTGTGGCCTACATCCTAGATTGAGTGATTCGTCCTGCCTGGGAACTCGTCATGCTGTCTAATAAGCCAGGAGGTAGTTATAGCGCTTTCTCCTTCTCCTCAAGCTGGGATGCTGTCCAGGAAAGTAGTGATCCTTACTGTCCACAGGACATCTTGGGTACAACACACACAGGTCACCAAAACTGATGTCTCCACATTATTCCTTTCTGAAGGTGTCACTGTACTGGCTTCCCTGTGTAGACCCCTCAGCCAGTGCCTGGCCTTGCTATTCCCAGGACATGACTTAACCCAGACAGTGCAACTTTTGTATCCATTGTGTGCTGCCCTTGGCCTTGCTAAACGGCCTGTCTGTTTTGTAAGGAGGGTAATTAAAGTAGCAACTGCTCCTCTTGGCCATAGCAATAGCCTTTCCTATTAATACTTCCTCCAAATACATGCTTATTTATTTCATACGGTGTTATGTATGGTCGGGACCAAATTTTAACTAAGTCTTTATTTATTATATACTTTGACAGAATTTGGGTTACAGTTGGTGTTCAAAAGCTCCAATGTTATTGGATATATGTTGTATTACTGTTACCAAACAAGTAATCACTGGTACCTCACATACGTGTAATCTGGCCATCATTTGAAAAAAGTGTTTTCTCTTGCATTTACATTTTTATGAAATTGTGTCTAGTTAAATTCCCTCAACTCAAAAATCTATGTATTTTAGCCTTCATTTTATAGTCAATGATTTGATTCGTTTGGATCAAATCCAAATGGATCCACCATTGTAAGCTGTTACCATTTCTATTGGTCTACATCTCTTTCTTATACTCCACTTGTGCAATCACTGAAATTCCTAACAGTTTCCCAGAGTTTATGAAGCAGTGGTTTGAATTTGTCATAGAGCAGATTGTGTTCAATCTATTGTCCATCACAATGCCTTACTTAAATAGCTACTCAATAAATATTTGTTGAGTGAATTAAGTACTTTTAAATTCTAAATGGTCTCACGTCTGTTTTCTTAGTCGATCTCCCTAAAGCTTAGTGAAGTTAGATAGGTGCAATTTCTCCCTTATCACACAGAGAAAACCAATTCATTTAGTCAATGATTCACCAGACTCTCTGGACTCTGGTCTCCTAACAGCAGTTGAATTCCACAGGTACTTAGTATGTTCTACTTGTTCTCTCTACAGTATAATACTGTCTTCTTTAAGTCCCTAAAGTAATTGATGAGATACATTTTTGATAGTTAAATAAAAGAATCATTTAGAAATTATTTCCCCTGTCATTCTGCCCCAGCCAGATACCATATTGTAAACATCCTCATCTCTCAGCCACGCATTAGAATCTGGTAAAGAAAAAAACAAATCCACAAAGAACTGGAAGGAGAAATGGCATGTTGCAGTCACTAGAAGAACTGTTTGCCTTGAGTCCTAGTTCTCTGCGTCACTGTGTCTGAAGGCCAGATGTATAACTTCTTTGCCCCTGTGTCCTCATCAATAAAATAATAATAAATACTCTACCTACCTTCTCAGAAATGTTAAGGATCAAATGAAATATTGTTTGTAGCAGTGCTTTGTAATCTAAAAAGTACTTTATAAATATATTAAGCATTTTTCAAAATATATTGTTACCGTTAAAGATGTAAATTCCCATTTATGGCCAAGTGGTCACAAATTTTGATTACATTTTATAACATCTAATTAGTCTAGATTAAGGAACCATTACTATAGGTACTTTTGAAATAAAATTTTAAAACAGTCTCTCCAATTATGAGACCCAAACTGTCTTGTTTTAGTCACTTCTCAGTACTCAGCATGTAATATTGAAAGTGTACGAGCTTGCCTTATTCCTGCAAATCCCAAGTGACCGTACCTACCTTGAGCCACCCAAAAGCAACTATTGCTATTCAAGAATCTCTCAGAATTACATGTCAGGCTATTCTCTCTTTATAAGACAGTCTCTCAAAGCCATTATCCA
Source organism: Avahi laniger (assembly GCA_963575035.1). NCBI lineage: Eukaryota > Metazoa > Chordata > Mammalia > Primates > Indriidae > Avahi > Avahi laniger. Next base: position 11,493 of record CAUYSK010100409.1, read on the forward strand.
GGCAAGAACGGGCATGCCGCAATTTCCAGAACCTCTTCCTATGGCGCGAGGATGATTTTCCACCTCTCCATTTACGTCCCATCAAATGCCAACTCCTCGGCGCTGGAGTTAGAATCAGTTATGTGCCTTTAGTGGTCTGCTGCTGTTCAGAAAGAAGCATCTGCCTTCTCAGAATGTTGCTTTCTATTGATCTCGACCCTGCAGAGCAGGGGAATTATTTGTGGATTTATATTCTCTGAAGGTTTCTGCAGTTAAAGAAAAAAAAAGCTCCAGAGGATCCTTGATTATTCCTTTACCATTTTCTTTGATAAGACTTGAAATTCATCCACATGCGTAAGGGAATATTAGCTTTTTATCTGATTTCTTTTTTAAAATATATTTTACTAAAGTAGCATGGCTTATATGCTTTTCTGAATAGCTGATAAGAAACAGATTAGTTTCAGAGTTCACAAATTTGTAAAAGCTGATTTTTTTTTTTCCCCCTGCAATCCCTTGACAAATTTGCTGTAAAATTTGCCTTGGTGCTGGTCTGTGTTAAATATATCTGAAAGGTAAAGGATGAAACCTGAAATCCTTTGGCCACTAGGTATTTTGGTATGTTTTTGATAATTCTTACATCTATTACTATTAGTTAATACCTTCATAAGGTGGGGCAGCGTTAGATGGAAATAATGTGTGTTGAGATGTTTTGTCTCTTTCATGTGAACATAATAATTTTAATTTCAGGGTTGAAGGGCTAGACCAGAGGTCAACAAACTATGGCCTGTAGGGTAAAGCAGCCCACCGCCCATTTTTATGAGTAAAGTTCTATTGGAACACAGCCTTGCCCACGTGTTAATATTGTCTTTGGCTGCTTTCTGCTACAATGGCGTGGTTAAGTATTTGCGACAGAGTTAGGGCCTGCAAGTCCTAACATTTTCATTGTCTGGTCCTTTACAGAAAAGGTTTGCCAACTGTTTGGCTAGGCCATTAAGAATTAGTCTCATGAGCAAGGATAAGGCAATGAGGGGAGTGATGTTCTAAATGTATTTAGCCTTGGGATGTTCTCTAGAAGTATTGTTGAGCTGACACAGAAAACATGCAAGTATTCTTAATGTCATGGGGGAGCAGCGGAATATGCTCTCAATTAAGTAGACTTTTTCTTTTTGTGACTTGAGTCAACAAAAAAAATACAATATCCTAGTAACAATCTCTATACAGAATTAATGTCTTAAGTGTTCCCTCCCTCCCTCTTTGCTGGGGGGAAGAGGAACAAATAAAAAGATTGCTCAATGTATTATAAAATGTTTATATACCATCTATGGAAAAAATTCAGCATGGCCATTTTATCTGTTTTAAAAATATCTGAGTGTTGTGATGAAGTCTAATGCCAGGACCATAGATTTGAAAATTGTATGTTTGACCAAGGGTCTCGCTTATTTGAGAGAACTGATGCTTTATGGAAATTAGCAGAAGAGCTGACATCAACTGTGTTTCCATTTGCTTCCATTATCATGTAGCACAGCTACATCCTAGGCTAGTCCTCTTCCCCCTCACTTACCACAGCTCCCTGACATTGGTCCCTGGGTCTCTCCTGCAAACTTGCCACTCTTGTCCATGCTGAGCTCCTAATCACTGCCCTAAGCCCAGCCTTGGACTGGCTTGTGCCTACCCGTTGCCTACTTCCCTGTCTGAACCAGCACTGGAGCCATCCCAGAAAGTGTCCCTGTAGAACCCCAGAGTGCAGGACTCCATGGACCCTGGCCATGTCCTTTCATTGACACAACTTCTTCCGTACCTCTGGGGACCACCTCTGGGGATGTCAGTGTTGCCAAGGAGATGGAACCACTGCATCACTCACATCCCCAGGATCTTTCTGTGCCTTATGGGGATATGTCTTATCATGTATTATCATTTAACTTTTAATGTCTTTATGTCTTCTTTCCCAGACAAGAGAGCAAACACTTTGCAAATTCCTCATAGACAAGGAGCCTTTTCTTCTGTATCGGTCTATTTATCACACGTCACTGTGAGCCTGCCATGCGTCAGGCACGGTGTGGGTGATGGGGACATAGATACTGACTAGGTCATGTGCCCAGGAACACGAAGCACAAAAAAATGAAATATTTATTAAACGGAAGATGAAATTTTAGACCCTCCCATGCAGTTCTGCACAGTCGTGACTGAGACTTTGCAGCCCACATGTGTTTTTCCTTGTGATACAAAATAGGCCCAAAGACAACAAAGATGACAGCGACCTAGTAACTTTCCATGGCAGGAGCATTCTAGCCACTGAATTGTTTTTATCCGACAGGATTTATAGAAATAGAATTGTGCCATTGTTAAGTACTGCCTTTATCCACAGCAGATTATAAAACAAAAATGCTCCATTTATAATGTGAAATGTCAATGAATTGGAAATACAGCAGATAAATGTATATGAGGAAAATCATAAGGCAAGTAAGTATAGTAAACATGCAAACCGGGACTAGCCACCTGACCAGGGCTCGATGGGTATTGCGTTGTACTGTGGCTCCTGAGGGAGGTAGAGAGAAAGGCAGTTGTCGAGAGGTTCCAGGGCAGCATGGGAAGAGAGGAACTGTGCAAAAGAAGGAGAAATAGAAGTTTTTTTTAAAAGTACATCTTTCCCCCTTCCATGTGATAAGCAAGTGTCCCGAATGTAGTAATTTTTAATTCCTGCACAAGGTCATCCCCAGCCACCATTGAGGACTTCTCATTGGGCTTCCTTATTGTTAGCTGGGTGCCCAACCTCAAATTTGTAACAGACTCTGCATCTCTCAGCACAACTTTCAACAACCCAATTTAACTCACTTCTTTTTTGAATGGCCAGGATATAAACTCACATCTAATTTTCACAGATAGTTGTGTCTTAGACTACTTCATATTCTGCACGGTGCCAACTCATGCCTTAAATAGACTCGTTGCCAAATATTTGATTTATTAGTGTTGAATACATTGTGTTATGATCTTTGAGTTATATATTCAGTAGTTATGAAGAAATGTAGAATACAGCACTCATTAAAATATTTATTAAAACTTATTCCAAAAGGCCATGAGAAACATGTTCGAAGAAATGCTTCTGAATACATTCCTTTGTTTAGTGCCATGTAATAATGACGAGACTGAAACATTTCCAAATGTTTTTGAATTCTGAGAGATAAAGAAGTATTGTTTTAATTAACATTTTTAGATTTTCTTCTTAATTGAAATATAAATATAGCAAAACGCATATAATGAAATGGAATTATCTGTTAACTATAATTTTACTGCCCAGTACTGTATGCCAAGCAAATAAGGAAATATTTGGAATTCTTTCCCAAAATAACCTCCAGGGAGTGCCCTGAGTCACTTCTGTTCCAGACTAGTCTCCTACCTGCTACATCTGTTGTGCTCTGCAGTCATTCTTGGTGTTAAGGATGTTAACCAGAAGCAGCATAATATTGTGAACCATCAAATAATAGTAAAATATTGTTCAATTATTTCATTATTATGCCTTGACAAATAATAAATGAACAAAACAAGGAAAATTTTCTAGTTATCACTAAGCTATCTAGATTATTTCCATTAATCAAGATTTTAGTCCACCAAATCTTCCTTGTTTTCATCTCATGAAAATATGAGAGAGTTTTATCTCATCTGCTACTGAAGGGCCAACACCATGATACAGCAATGAATACTTTAAGTTGATGTTCAAGTTAGCGTTGAAACATGTCCTATTCAGTCCATCCAGGACGTATGTGATACACTGAAGCTGTTTTTCTTTGTGTGCAAGCCCCTTAAATCACCTTCCTTTTCCAGGACTCTACATTATGTTAGAAGCACAATTTGCCAAGTCAGCGCTTTATATAAAAAAGTAGGGGGGTGTGCCAAAACCCTTTCCTATGCACTAAGTCTACAATTTCTTCCAGAAATAAGTTAAGTGTTTCACAAAATAGGTTAAAGCTGCTGTGAAGAGGTATGGAAGGAACAGGGTTTGAATGTCTCTCTGAGTAGTGAATTATTCATGAATTTTGACTCCCCTTTTCCTTGTCTTCCTACCCATATGATTGCATTCATTTCAAATTGTGTCTCCCCAACCCCATTTAAAAGTGTAATTAGATGTTTAAGTCCCCTACTCTCAGTGGAAGTCACTGACATTTTCCTGACGCACTGTTGTAATGGTATTGTTTGATCTTCATTTCCTTGTCACCTTTTTCCACTCAAGAGTGAGTTCCGAAGGGCTGGGACTACGTCTGATTCTCCCTTTATGTGCCCAGTACCTTGTGCAATACCTGGTGCTGATTTATCTTGCAGTAGAGCTCTGATTTATTCTATATCTTAATTTGGAATTCATCTTCATAAAGGTGTTCTCCCCAGGCAGGTAGCTTTTTTACTTCTTTCAGTCTCATAAAGCAAAACTCTTTGTACTTTTTTTCCTCCCCAAATCAAGGAGAAATGTTCTGAATATTGCGGTAATGCTTATTTAACTTCTCTATTCTCTTAAGCCCACATAGCCTACTTAATTCTCCATTCTATTGTTTTCTTATCCCACGTGCTGTCCCTTGTAGCTATTGTCGTGGTTGAACTCTCTGAGGCATAGTATGCAGGGGACTGGCCTTCGGGTGGCCCACACGAGACATACTGGCTTGTGACTGTTGCGGTTTTTTTTTTTTTTCAACTTGATCTCTGTCCATCCTTCAAAGGTTTAAGGAAGATGATCAAAAGTTGTCTTATTCTGAAAAAAACTGCCTACACAAATAGGATCATTAATTTTATCTTCTGGCCTACTTTTTTCCACAAACAGGTAAAATAAAGTGGTGCTCTGCTGTGTATATATGATAACAGATATATCAAATATATATATATGTAGCTACTTTTATTTATATATAAATAGCTATTTATAAATAAAAATCATAGTTTGAAACTGAGTTTTGCTTGTTCTTGTCAACATCAAATAAATATACCACCTGCTTCCATGAGTTCATGGGGCTTCTTTTGAGTGATTAAAACATGGTGAGACTATTGATTGCTTTCTGTTGTAAAAGAAATAAAAGTAATAAAATTGGGTGATATATTTGCTATGTAAATAAGGGCATTAATGGTTTTGAGATTTCAGATAAAACAATTCCATTGCATTTACATGAAAACCCAATAGTTTCATTAAAACTATATTTTGCTGGCACTTTTTGTGCCTACAGAGTCTTGGTGCTATAATTGGGCCTGAAAACTCTCATATCACAATTTAGAACTAGAATCAGGATGTATCTAGAGAGCCTTGAAAAATAACCAAGTAGATTCCCAAATCACCTGAGAACAGACCCAGAGTGTTTTCCCTTAGCAAGGAGGAAAGAGTGTCAGTTTTCCTTCTTTAAATCAACACTCTGTCCCTGTTCTGGTATGTGGTGACAACTTGCTATTATTGTTTCTACATGTGCAAACTTGTTGGCAGTAAGACAGGATGCACTTTCCTATTGGAGAAGAGGGAGAAAAATTTGACAGTAAGGTACTTCAGTTATTAGAGTGATCATTGAACCAAATGAATAGCTTATAGTAGAACAATATACAGAGTTATTTTTTCTAACGTAGAGGTAGCTCAAGTGGGGCACAGGAAAAAGACTAAGTACATTTCTAGGGAATTTTTCTAGACATAAAAGTGCCCGATTATGAAAACAGCTTGAAAGTAAAGGTAAACATGGTGATGGTGGAGGGGCAGGTAAGGGGTGATCAGGGTGTCGCCTGAGAGTCTGGATGGAAACAGGCACACGTGGTAGTAATCTTGTGCCTAATGTAGTTGATCCTCAGGAAAGTTTCTCAGCTCTTCTCTTTGAACCAATTAGGGGAAAAAAAATCAGATCGACAAAACTTAATGTGTCAATATTTTAACCAATGTTCAGAAAAAGAGAAAGGGGTCTGCAATATCAAACACTACAGAGGAGACAAAAGCAGGTGAGATCACCAGTCATTGTAAAATCGTGCATGTGTTCTTCGTCTAAAAATGGGGAACCTGGGATTAATATCAGATACTTTCTAGCTCTGAAGTTTCTTGACTTTATGATTTGGCAATCGCACATGGGTTAGTGACCTTCCACTAAAAAATTTTTTTATATAGAGTTATCCCTGCAAGGGATTCTGGTGTCAGAGCAGTAAGTGGTAAGCAAGAAGACATAGTGGACATAGACTGCTTATTTAAAAAGTTTGCAATGTATAGAAGGAAAGAAATAAGATTATCATCAATTATTGGCTCAGAGATGCCCGGGAAGAACGTGCCCTGGCTCAAACACTGGGGTAGATTCCGAGGGCCCTGCTGCTGGAGGCTCTCAGCTGACTGTGCTTCTCTCAGCTGAATGATAAGCTCTGTCTTGCATGGAGATCTGCATGGCACACATCCTTGGTATGATTTATGCCACTGTAAATAGGAAGCTAACATTGAACCATTCAAATGAACAAATCCATCAGGAACAAAAGATACACATGCATCAACGTGGCAATGTTTGGCCATCTGTTAGTAGTCAACAGGGTTAATCAGATTGTATTTGGGGAGTATACGTTGCTTTGCTTTCTTATAAACTTAATTTAGATTTGAAGAAGAGTGATGATAAAGAATTCATATCAAACACTTTGGTTTAAAAGTTGCTTGGCAAGGGGAGAAAAACAAAAGAAGCAACTAGGTTTATATTTAGTGATCTATCTGTATGCATCTGGAGCACATTTTGGGAATAATTCAAAAGGACCAATCCATTTCATGCCTTCTGCCACTAAATGAACGTGGGAGTCAAGCTGCTATTTTCACAGTGCGAGACATTTATTGTTGATTAAAAAAAAATTTCTCCCACTTACACATAATGACTATCCTGGCAAGTAATGATGTAGAATTTCAGCTGCTTGAGCATAAGGTAGAATAATCTTTAAAAAAATAAAAATAAGCACTAGGCCTTATGAGTTAAAAATAAAATATTAGTCAACCACAGGTCAAAGCATTTTAAACACAGAGATTTTTCTCAAATGGATCAGTTCTTCACTGAGTATGTGTCCCTTAGGTTGACAGGACTGATCTTTATGTGTCTCCCATGCTCAGTTGAACAGTATAGCCCTTAGGTTATTTACTCAGTCAATGCAGGACTTTTTAGCTCTGTTCCAGGCTCATTTACAGCTGTGTCGATGCAATTTCATGTTGTCTAATAGTTTTAACAAACTTCTTCTACATACCCTCCACCCCACCCCCACAAAAAAAGGTGTATATAATTAACCGATCAATTGTGGTCACGGTAGATTTAGGCCTATAAATTGTTGTACCAACCTTAGTCATTTCTGCTTCCTAAAAGTTTATATAAGAGTAGTTTTTCCTGGGTGGGGGGGTGGGGGAGTTGACACCCTAATTCTGTTTCTTCCGTTTAGATTGTGAAAATATTTATAATCAGACTGTGTCAGGCCTTTAAGAGTGTGATCCTTGGACTGAAATGGTTTCTGAGTGCAGAGTATGAAATGTTAGTGAGATTTTTGTCACCAACAGCACTTAAATATTTTTCTAGGCTGACAGAGCTCAGAAGGAAAGAAAAGGAGGTATAGAAAGGCTCAGTAAACTGTATAAAAACTAAGTTGTTGGGAGAAATAGGATCCATGAGAAATAAAAAAAAGTAAAACTGAGTTAAATGCCTTCAGAAAACTAAAAAGCAAGTATCTTAAAAAAAAAAAATTACTGTTGAATTAAGTGTCAGTGAGGAAATTGTAAAAGACTGGGAGGGAAATCATAAAAATCCAGAAGGCTTCTGCACCAAGATTGCCTCTAAATGGCTTTATGCTTTCACTCAAAGAAGCCCAAAGTAGAAATTATAATAGACTTTGCATTTCGAGAATGTTATATGCAAGGCATGCTATCCAGAGAATCCATATTCAAAACAAAAACCCTTGTCTCTACATCAAAAAAATTGATGAATGAAGGTACATATATACTTTTTAAGGTACATGTGTATCATTTTAATTATTGTCCTCTTTAACCTACTATTTCAATTACTAAAACTATTCCTCCCAATTGAATCAGATGATAGAGCAACCCATATGAAGGTATATGTATGAATGTATTAATATGTGGTATAAAATGTGTCGTTGAACTCACGTTGGGCAGGAATATTGGAAAGCTATTTCCCAGTATCCTGGAGGCTGATCGTTTTTCAAATTAGCCTCTTAAATGAGAGGCAATAAGGAAAATAATACTGGACTAGGAATTAAGAATCCTGTTGAAAGTTTTAATTTTGGTACTGATTTACTGTTAGTAAACTTGATCAAATCACCACTCTGCTGCTTGCTTTCGTTACCTCCACCGTAAGCAAGTATAATAAAGTCTTCCTTGCAAAGAGTTCTGGTGTGTATTAAATAAGAATGCACCTAAAAGTACCTTGAGAAGTGTAAAGCACTATGTATCGTGGTGCCTGGCTCATTTGAAAGCGATGACTCACATATGCAGGTGAGAACGTTTGCAGACACAGGTGGGCTTAGATGAGGGTACTGAGGCAGAAGAGGGTTCTTTAAGGGAATAGGCTTAAGTCTAGAAAACATCTGAGTGTTCAAATTCGAATGGGGAGGATTCCAGCGGCAGCATTTAGTCAGAGACAAGAATTCTCTCCCGATAGCTGGCATTCTCCTTCCAGGTTTTCAGAGGGAGATGACCCCGGCATGGCGGCAGCAACATGGCAGCACGTTACTGGTGCCTGCTTTCCCCTTTCCCCTCACCCTGTCTTGCCCTCAGGACCATGGCAAAAATTCTGTTTTGCTGCCTTGCCCCTGGTCCCCATAGGGTAAATGTCTGGATCTGACTCTATACCTTGACAAATTTGTGTTAAGGGGATCGGTTGGTAGCAGTACCATCTCTTTCTGTCCACCAGTCTTCTTCTCTTCCCTGGGAAGAACCGTTACTTCCTGTGTCTGTCTACCTTGACCTCCTCTTGACCCAATAGCATGCCAGCCTTTTAAGAGGCAAGAGCAATTGAGACAGAGACCAGATTGAGGAGCAGGATGACAGCATCTTCCATTAGAGCTGCACTCAGTCTGAATGCACCCGTAATCCATACGAGGGTCTGAGGGAAAAACACAATGAAAACCTTTCAAGACCGATTCAATTAAGTACCTCCCAGGAGAGGCTGAGCACCAACAATGAAAAATTCAATATTGGCTCACAGAGAGATACTTCATCTCATAAATGTCCTTTTTCTCTAATGTGTAAGGAAAAAAAATTCTACAGTAATCTTTTGGAAAAATGACATTTGCTTTTTAAAAAAGCACTACCTCTTTCAAATTCTTTCATACCAATATTCATAGGAAATTCATTAGAGGGATGTGAGATTATGAAATGATTGGCTGCAGCGTCTGGAATCCTTTGTTCAGATACACAGTTGCAATCCTGTGTGAAATCATCCGTGTTTGTAACTCTAGGTAGGGATCAAAAAGAAGAGTGGCTGTCAAGCTTGGTATGGTCGTGTGGGTGCAAGTGATGGTGTTCTTTACTTTATATGTGAATGTACGAATATAATGTGCAGCCCCTCTCCAAAAACTAAATTCAATATTAAGCAGCATTCAGGGAACAAGCTGTTTTTCTTTGTCCTAAAAGCGGCATTGTAATAATCTCATCACGTGCACAGCTGCTTTTGAGCCTTTGAGCTGTGTGTAGGGAAATACTCAATGAGAACCATCTCTACAGCATGATTCAAATGGGGTTGGCAGGTGAATGGGAATTACTGTTAATGTCTTTAGGTGTGATGATGGCATTATGGTTAGGTTTTTTTTAAGGGTTCGAAGTATTTATAGATTAAATAACATGGTGTCAGGGATTAGTTTCTAAATAATCCGAAGTAGGCAGGTGGAGAGAGGTATAGGTGAAGACGCATTGACCATGAATTGATCATTGTTAAAGCTGCTGAAGAGCATTTACTTTGGGGGAGGGTGGGGGGGTGTTACACTGTTTCTGTTTGTGGATATACTTTAATTTTTCAATTTATAATTGAATTAGCTAAAAACCTAAATGTGAAATTTAGTTTTACATACAGGGTGAGAGACTCAAATTATGAATTGTTTGACTTAAGATTGGACCCCCTCTGTGTCAAGTGAGGTTGGGCGTTGGAAGTCAAAGCAGTTGCTTTCTGCTAACAGCTATTTGCACAGAGTTTGTTAAATCTGACCAATAAGAAGCGGTGTGAATCAGCTCTGCTCTGTGATTCAGTGTTGATGGATGGTGTGAAAAATTTAAATGACAGACGGTGGTGATTATTACATGATAAATAATGGCAATTTATCAGGAACCAAACAGAAAGCAGTTACTTTATGTTTCTGGGATGCATCTAAATTGTCTCCTTGTTATATAATGACTATTTTAACACTGTGATATGTGTACAGTGCTAAGACTATGGAAGGTTAGAACTTCAGAAAGTTTAAAACTCTGTCTTAATGTTAACTATCATTCCTCAGAATAGAATTTGAATATATTAAATAGTCCATTGAGGGATGGACTTCAAAGCAAGCATCAGACTGAACATTACAACTTCGAGTTTGCATTGCAGGTATTTTAATGGTTATTGGTCAAAGGAAATTTCATGATTTTTTTTATAACAAGTACAAATTATCAGAAACTCAGGCTCAGGTCTAACCATCAGGAATACAAAGTGAATGTGATACCCCTGGCCCCAAGGAGCTTGGGGTTCAGTTCTGTAATAACATTGAACAACCAGCTCTAACCCACAATGGATGATTAGAAGTTAGATATAGAAAATTTTTCAGTGGGGGTATAGTAGTTTTGATGAATTCTGAGCAAGGAAGCAAGTATGGTTTAACCTAGGAAATGACATTTGAGCTGGGCCTTTGGGAATGATGGTGAAAGGAGTTAAAGAAGAAAGGAAGAGAAAAAAGAAAAAGAAAAAAAAAGAATGAGCTGGGCCTTGAAGAATGAATAGGTAGTAAATGGGAGGGAGGATAGTCATCCTAAGGTAACACCCTGAGAAAAGCAGAAGGGGATGACAAGTTATAATGCAATAGAGTCTGACTCAGGGAATAGGTTCTAAGGTTGCTCATATGGTAAAAATTTAGAATATTAAAATTTTTCATTAAAATTCCTAAATTTACCACATGTGCAACTAGATGGTCTCACTATGAAAGGCAAGTAAGGTAAGAACTGAGAAGGGCCAAGGGTCCAGAGGATTCCTGTCCCCATCTCAAGTGAGTTGAGAGGAATGGCAGATAGATTCTCCTTCATTATTTAAACTTATTTTTTCATTTACTCTCATTATTTCATGCTGTTACTTAATTTCGTTTTTTGGCTAAACATAAATAGTGGAATTCTCAAATATTACACAATGCAACTGATTCTACTATCTACCATGCTGTGAAGAAAACGTGGGAGAAGAGATACGGTTAGAAGAATCAAAATTTCTAGGGAGAGCTGTGCCTTAAGCTTTCCAGGTCCAATTAGGAGCTGATTTTGAAAAGTTCAATATGGCAAAAAAGAACAAGAAAAAAAATTAGTGCTGTGTCCTTTCTAGGATTTATGCATATTTGGTACATAATGAGAGAAAAGTCCATGGTTTTTTTGTTATATACTTGTTGTTTAACAGCACATCATATAAAATTGTTTCACAACAAGTGGAAATAAATATCAACCAAACACAATTTGAAGAAAAATGGAAAAGAGAGGACTTTACTTTTTTTATAACTTGAAATTTCTATGTGATATATACTATTTTCAGAAGTAGAAAATATTGATGCCATTCTAATTATGGAAAATTCCATATGTCCTATAAATATTTGAAAACTTACTATTTGCCAAACACTCTACCAGGCAATTGAGACCACTGAGGAAAAAGGCAAACATTTCAGTTCTTGCCATTAGGAAGCTCCTGCCCTAGGAAGGCAGACGTCAATGACCTAGTTACAATGTGGTGAGTATTATGGAGACATATCGACAGCTATGAGAAGCCAACCTTTTCTGAGGGTCAGAGAGTGCTTCCCTGAGGAATGACTTTGGAGCTGCTGTCTGAAGAATGAGTCTGGGTTGGCCTGGCCACTGGGGGCTCATGGATCTGCTCAGGAATTAAGACAATGTTCTGAGTTTGTTCACAGTAATAGTCTAATTTTTTTAAATACACACATTCTAGATTATCTAGATGACCACACCCTGACCAAATAATGCCACGTGATTCCATTGCTCACCTTGTCATTTTGTTTATGATCACCTGAAACAAAGTCCAACTGGGAGTCTAGAAGCCTATGACAGTGACTGCCCGGGTTGGTGGTTTCAAGTAGAGTGGTAGCAGTGGTGGTAGACAGAGGGTTCCAGAGGAATTTAGGAGATTGACAGGGTTGGTTATGGAGGAGATGGGCCCCGGGGAGTGGAGGTAGGAAGGATGATGCCACCATTTTGACTTAAGTAATTCATTGAGGGCTAAAGCCATTAACTGCAGTGAGGAGATGGTGGTTAACAGAATGGACTCTGGGTAAACCCTGCATGCATTCAAATTCTGGTGCTGTCGCTCCTTCTGCGTGATTCTGGGTGAATTATCTACTCACAACCAGTTTACTGAGCTGCAAAATTGGGGAAGGAAAGCAATAGTATATCTTTGGAGCTATGATGCTTAATAACAGGGAGTGTCAGTGGTCGTGGTGTTATTTGGAATAGGAATAAGGTTGGAGGAAATATGAGTTTTATTCTGGACGTGCTCCATAAATATCCAAGAGGAGGTGCCAAATGGACAGTTATATATGTGGATTTGGAACAATTAAAAAGAAAAAAAGAGACAAACTTAGCTTGAAAACCAATTAGAGAATCATAAGCATGATTTTGACTGTGTGATTGAGCATGGTGGTAATGAGACCAAAGTTCTATATAAATAAAATGTTTATTTCAGGGCCACAGGCTTTGTCTCAGGCAGGCATGCTGTAAAGATATGTCACTGTCCATGTGCACAGATCATGGGTGTTACCGTGCCTTGTTTTTGGAGCAGCAACAAGAGCATTAGTTCCTTGGTGCAAAAGATGTGTAAATAACAGAAGTCCCAGGGTTATACATTGGCATCTAAAAACATCAATTTCAGCACAGTGGTTGTTTCTAGTGATGAGCACGTTGTTGGCAACTCCACAGTTGTTGCAGACCCAACTTGAGTCAGAGCATTAAGGAAAAAAGTTTGAGCTTTGACTTGACTGTCGTTGGTCTTACTGTGCAGAAGAAAAACAGTCACAGTGAACGATGATAAAAATGCATAAAAATGCATAGTGTTAGCATTTCCTTGGTACTGCAGTTTGCTTCATTTCCTCATGTTGTGCTGTTCACTTTAAATGGTTTCCAAAGTCACTTTGTATTAGCCTCAATGTGAGATTTCACCCCCTTTATTGCCTACTATTCTAATAACTTTATTTTCAGGAGGCTAATGTCCTCATTCTTTTTCTGTTGCATGCCTAAAGCTTTTGCTAAAACTAAAGTCTTGGCAGTAAACAGGCCAAAAACAATGATCATGGAACAGTGCACTGAAAAATTATGTGTATGGGTATAAATATTGCAAGGGAAGTCTGAGGAGCAACCCTGCTCCATCTATACTTGTCAATCAGTATATCCAGCAGAGACACTCCGTGGGCTGCTGCATTGAGCTGCCCTGCTGACAGCTTGCTTGGAGTGAAAATTGATCAAGTATTCCCCATCATTAGCCCCTAGTATCTTATAAAGAGTTCATAAGTGCCTTGACAGATCCAAAACAGCCAGATGTGCTCCCTCATTGAACTCTTAGAGCTTATGCTTTAAAGTGGGAGGCAGCGAGATCTTGGACAAATATCTAACGTTAAGTAAAGGGAAGATCATAGGAAGAGGCCAGGCAGAGGGAACCACTAGTACCAACATCCTCAGGTGGAAATGGCCTTGGCCCTTTCCTGGAACAGAAGGAAGATGGATGAACATGAGGGAGAAGGTAGGCATTGAGGCTGGAGAGGGAGAAGAGGAGAAGATTAGGGACTAGTGTGGGCCTCGGTGTGAGGTATTTAGGCTTTTATTCTGAACTTAAATGAACTTAAATCTTTTAACATTAAATTTTAAAACTCAAATGTAAATCTTTGTTGGTAACCCTGATTCCTTTAAAGAGAGGTAACATCAAAGTGAATTTGAAGTTTAAGAGTCCTTTTAAAATATTCTTCATATTTATGGCCGGATTATTTCCTATAAAGATTTCACCTACTTACACTCTGACCAACTATGTATTTAAGTGTTGGCTTCATTTTATTTTCGAAGACACAGTGTTTTATCTTCTTTTTATGTGCATTTGATGATCTGATAGTTTAAATGTTATCTGTTTTAATTAGTTTGAACATTTTCAAACCCACAGAAAGTCTGGAAAAATTGCAGTGAGCATGCATACACCCCTCACCTACACTCACCAACCGTTGGCGCCAACAACACCTGTGGCACTTCCTACACACAGCGACACACGTTTGCCACGTTATCTGAATGTAGGCCGCCCATATCATGACACTTCGGCCCAAGGACTTCAGCATACATGTATCTTGTTATAATTTGTATTTATTGGATTATTAATACAGTGGAACATTTTGTTCATGTTTTCATAAGCCATTTGTATTTCTTCCATCAACTGTGTTCATATTCTTTGCCCACTTTTCCCTTGAGTATGTAGCGCTTTTCTCATTGACATCTAGGATATATGTGAGTGAAATCTGCATCAGATGCTATTCAGATACCACTTAACCTCCTGCCAGGGTGCTAGACCCCATCCATTCAGGTAGCCAGTTGTGTGTCAGAAATTTCCTCTGTAAGTTAAGGTATGGCCTTGGCTATTGCTACTTCTGTCATTGAGAGCAGAAGTCTTGCATTCTGCTTATTGACTGTAAACATTTTTTTCATGATCAGGGACTATGGAAGAAGTAATTACAGTTGAATAGATAAGCACAATTAATATAAGTAATAGAAACACGAGAGAGTACCTTGAACTGTTAGTTAACTGATTTTGGGAGATTTATTTTTAGATGAAACCCCCTAGGACCCTCTGTATTCTGTCTTTTGAGTATTGGAAAATAACTTTTACTAAAGAAAACTACCATCTCTAGAGCCACTACGTGGATGTGTTTGCAGTGATTTCTGCAAAGGAACCCATTGCTAGCCAACTCCTGAATCTGTTTGCCCTCACCGAGCGGCTGGTCTGGGGACTGCCTGAGTCAAATCGTGTTTGTAGTTCTTTCTTCCTCAGTAAAGTGAGCTTGCCAGGAAATTGATCACACCAGGCAGATTCCCAGCATAGCAGTTACTGGTAAAAAAAGCTTTCCAATCTCAGGCCCTGAGTTTTGCACTATTTGTCTTGTGGCTCTCTTTTTTATGCATGTAACATTTAATCTCAGAAATGGGGTGATATTAAATGCTGCCCTAAGTTTGTGCACGGTCTGCCCTGACCCACAGTATATGCACCTGCAGTGTTTCAGGAAAACAGATCTCTCCTTTCTGTCTGCCCTTTTCCCATTCCCTCATTCCTGCCTCCCTCACCCCTTCCTCCCCCCCCTTCCCCTTTCCTATTCTCCTTAGCATTTCCTCCTTCTCCAAAAGACAGGATTTTGAGTTATTGTACCCATAGTTTCCAGAAGTGTGCTCGCTCTCATTTCTTGCAAAATTGTGACATAAGAAAGTAGCAGAAAAGTACAGAGGCCAAGCAGGTTTCATGGTTCTTAGGCAGCTATTAAGCTCTAAATACCAGGCACCCTGAAAAAAACAGCTCCAAACATTCCAACAACCCACATTCCAGGGACAAAAGATACAAATTTTGCATATTACATGTGTGTAAGTTGACCCTCTCCTCTCTCAGAATCCTCACACTCATAACCATGGATGGATCTTGACAACTGTTTCTTTTGTTCAGGTGGAATTTAAAAATCTGTCTTTGAAGTGAGAAATATGCAATTCCATCCCACCTGAGTGGGTACTTTCCCCCACAGATGTGCCCTCCTCTTCCCCGGCCTCTCTTGGTGCTCCCAAGGAGTGACATGCTCACTGAGGGCTGTCCCCACCCCTTCCTTGACAGCCCGAGCAGAGGGAGGGGAGTACTTCCAGTCGTGTCTCTTTTGGAGCAGGAAGCTGGGACTTTGAGGAGAATGGTATCCGGCCACGTGAGGCTGCCCCTCTGGAGCTCTGAGACTTGGGGAGGTGGCTTTCTGGAAATCCATCCAGCTCTGCAAAAATCTATTGCACTCTTTGCCCCAGTTAAGACCTTTATTGGCTTTTGTTAACACTTGGCTATGTATTGTTATTCTTGTGTGCTTTCCTCAAATTTTAATTTAAGTAAATATTTATTTATGTGATTACATACATGTTAATTACAGTTAAATACTCATTATAGAAATTTTGTAGAATGTATAAAACCACAAAGAAGGGAAAAAAAATATGTCCCAATCCTGTAGCTCTGAGATAACCACTGTTCATGGTTTGCTTTGTTTCTGACATTTTATATGCTTAAATAACATCTTTTTTCTTTACCAGAATGGGATCATCCTGTACATCCTGTTTTATACCTTTGCTTTTCTCATTTAACATTGTACTCTGAGCATTTTTCCATGTCATTAAATGTTCTTCTGTAACATAATTGTATTGTCTACAGAGTGTTCTGCCGTATGAAGAAGTCATTATTTATCAGTGCCTTCCTTTTGGACATTAGTTAGAATGTTTCTAGTGGTTTGCTGTTATAAATAATATTGAAATCAACATCTTCATGGATAAATCTTTTCACAAATCTCTGATTACTTCCTTAGGACAAATGTTTGGAAAGAGAATCACAGGCTCAGTAGATGTGCACGTTTTGTTACATATTGTAACATTGCCAGCAAAATAGGGTTTACCAATTTATATTCCAACGCCAGCTCCTCAACTAGAGAATGTGTTCTTTATGTATCCCCAGGGTTCCCAGCAGTGCTGGGTGTACAGTACAAACTTAATAAAAATAAAGGTAATTCCACTTAACCTTCTTGATTACCAAGACCAAATAATCCACCAAGCTCCTCTTGCTGCCTTCACTTGCTTACATGTTATAGATGCAAAAGGTAGGTGTGGTCACTGGGCTAAAGATTGGTGATGGCGGTGACTCCAATCAAAAGCCTCGTTACCTCAAAGTGGACTCTTTTTTTTTTTACTTTTTATTTCAATAGATTTAGGGGGTACAAGTGGTTTTTTGTTGCATGGATGAACTGTACAGTGGTGAGCTCCGGGCTTTTAGTGTACTCATCACCTGAATAGTATGCATTGCATCCAATAGGTAATTTTTGATCCCTCCCTCAAAATGGAGTCTAATGACGAACACAGATGTGAGTTTATAGCAGTGAGTGTCTGGGGGCTAGAATATGTCCTGGAAATGTCTTATTTACCATGATACTAACAACCGGTTGTGGCAAATTAGTTGATCAGCTTTCCTAAAGAGAAAGGGGCTGAGGATGTGGTTTAGGGTGTGGGCTGCATCGGGTACCTTGTCATCTCCCGAGTGCGGTGCTAGAATACAGAGCACTGCCGGGTGGGGGGAGGTGGGGCAGCCTCTCCTAGGGGAGCCAGTGCCTGCAGCAAACCAAGCTTTGTTCTCTCATGAGAATCTTGTTCTTCCTGTTTGTCCTTCTCTCACTGCTCCACGCTTCTCTCCAGTACCTGTTTCCATGAACGATAATCACTGGGCAGTCTTTTTAAAGAGCAGCTGTGTTTCTCAAAGACACCGTTCTGCCTCACTCTCATTTTTAGGACCCTCATGTCCTCTTGCCAAGATCTCTGCAGGGTCCCCCACCCAGCATCCCCACATCTGCTGTCTGCTGACGGAAACCATCCCCAACAGTTTCCATAAGAGTCTTCCTAAATCAGGGCCTTAATCTAGTCCCCTCACCCACCCATACCCAAATCGTCCAGGATTGCCCTTGTTTTCCACTGTAAGTTCAAACTTCACTTGTTGGCAAAAAAATCTTCTCTTCCACAAAATGATGCCAACTAACACTCCTTCTCTGACTACTGCCTTCCAGGTACTCCATCCAGCTATTCATGATGTCTTGTGTATATCCTTGGCTTTCCAGCCTACACATGCCTTTGCTCAAAACGCTCCCTTGGAACATTTATTGTATTTAAGACATTCTACCTTAATAACCAATGTCTTTGATTCTCCACTTATTTGTAAACTCTTTGAGTATAGATACCGAGTCTTACCCATCTTAAAATCCTTCTCAGGAATACAGTTGCATCGGTGGGGGAGGGAGGACCCAAATGTCATCTTAATTTTAGAAGATGTCATTTTTTGTATTCAACATACTGGTGATAGGGAGAAAAAAATCTTAAGAATATTGATTGTGCCAGGCACAGTGGCACATGCCTGTAGTCCCAGCTACTTGGGAGGCTGAGACAGGAGGATTCGCTTGAGCCCCCAGGAGTTTGAGACCAGTCTGGGCAACATAACAAGTCTTCATTTTTTAAAAAATATATATATTAATTGTGTTTGGCACTGGATTGTGTCCAGTGGCATCAGGTTACATAGTTCATGTCTCACACTTTGCACATGATTGAAAATGAAAAAGAGCATTGTAAAACTTGTTGCTGGTAGCCTCCAGCTTTGCTGGATTGAACAGGAATGTGAGGTAAGGCTGTGACTCCCCCATCTACTGCCAAGTCATGTCCAGCTGGGCCTCGCGTGTTCGTATTCCTGACTGCCTGGTTAGTGAGGAAGTTAGTGTCGGGGTGTGAGTGAGGAATTTAGCACAAAGCTGGCAGCTGCAGCACACCTAAGCTGAGGCCTTCCTAAGCAATCCCTGTAGCCACTGGTGTCTGATTTCAGAGGCCTGTGGGAAGCTAAAGGTTCTGCACAAGAGGTCAGCGTGCTCAGGACCCGGAGTTATACGGAGGTTTGCTCTCATAAATACATTTGCTCAAGGCCTCATATTCTTTGGTTCCTTTCCAAAGATAGGGTTTTATAATTTTTTCCCCTTGTTTTCTTTCTTTCTTGTCCTCATATATCTAGAAGTAAAAAACAAAACAAAACCTTTCCTCAAGTTTTCTTGGCCTTGATTGTTCAGTTAAATTCAGAGAGACAAATATGAATCCGTTGAGAAGAATGTGTTTATGTGTATGCGGTATCTTATACATGGAGGAAACAATCAGAATAGGTGAAATTTTAGGTAAATTGGAAAACATGAGAATTCATAAAGCTGTTTATGTTAGAGTTTAAGAAACCTTTAGTAATCTTAGGCTTTCATTTTGTAGATGAGAAAACTTAGACTTGGAAAAAAAATAAGACTGACAACATCACAAAGCTAGTGAATGCAAGAACGGAGCCTAGAAACCAGGAGTTTTGACTTACAGTTCAAACGTATGCTCAATACTGTCAGTTCTTTCGAGTAAGCTCACTTCCCACCCATACTCCCAAACACATCCATCATATTCTACAGCAGTTATCCCAGTAAAAACATTATTTCAATTTTTTTAACCAGAATGCTATGATTATGTTTTTGTTGATCGATTGACTTGTTATTCAATGCATATAGTGTTTTGTGCTATTTTTCTTTCAAACTTGTAAAGCTTGCAAGAGCAAATTTTTCTTATCCAAATTTCTGCATTCACTTTCCTTTTTATTTTTTTGTTTGTTTGTTTCCCTTGATTTTGAGCATCTTACAAGTCGATTTCATCAACTCTGACTTACTCTGGGGAGGCATTTCTTTGTTACAAGCCACGTTTACTGTATCTCTCTTGCCAAGCAAAAGATAACAAAGATAATATGGTACAGAATATCCCTCAAGACTTCAGGCCTCTGATAGATTGTTCTCTTTGTAGTGGCACTTCCAAAACTTTCAGGAACATTTCTCTAAGATAAAAGCGAAGGCTTAATCCTAGAAATATTTAAATAAAAACAGATTTTTGTTTTAAGTATTGTAACACTTACAGTAGCATCCATACACGTTTAGAAATTCCGCATGTCCATTCGTGTCCCGCACACACAGCCAGCTAGAGGAGAGATTTCATACAACCTCGGTGGGAGGAAGAGCTACTTACGAATGGGAGAAGTTGGCCTGGCTTGATGTGGGGGATGTCAGGGGCAGCGTGAGGCAGGGACACCCAGAGCAGGGAGCGTGGGGCAAGTGAGTTTTCCAGAGGGCTGTGCAGCGAGGCATGAAACACCACTCCCCGTAGGAAAGGATGGAGTCTAGAGAGCCAGGAGGAACTGTGGGTCCGAGTCTCAGAGCTAAGAAGACATGAGATTTGAGAATGAGGAAGTTCAGAAGAGGTCTGTTTATCAGGAACAGAAGATACCCTTCAGCGTGCTTTTTGGACCTCTGGGTTTCTTAAAGGGCCAGAGACGTGCATACACAAGTGAGGATATATATTTTCCATGATTAACTAATATTCAGTTTTCAGAACTTAGTGATTTCAGATCAGCCTCTTAGTTAACCTCTTCACTCTGGGAAAGCCATTGCTGCCTCGATGTGGCAGAGAAATCTCACAGGTAGGTGTGTAGGCAGATGAGGCAGGGCCTGCCTGAAGTTCTGATACCCGGAGTACGCACGGTTCCTAAGGTGACACTGACTCCCTGCAGGCTTCTAAACAAAATGAGTGAAGTCTGATCCCTGAATAATTAAATCCTGAGATTCTCCCAGTACCAAGACCCTACAGGAACCTTCTCGAGGAATTTTTAGGAAGCAGAGCCAGCCTGAACGTGATGGTTTCTGAACATCCCTTTTAGCTCTTATTTGCTAAAAATTTTATCAAGAGTATACATTCTCTGTTTTGAAATAATTTTTAAAAGAGAGTGAGAGAGACCTAAAAATACTGTGCTTAGATTAAAAACAACAAAACCTCTACTGTGACCTTGGATAATTAAATATTATTTTGGATCTTGATCTCCTGACCAAAAAGTTGGTGTTATATCTGCTCTGCCAACTTGAGGTTCATAATGAAACTTGATCTAATAAACATGGAAATCCCTTGAACATCTTCCAAACAGGAGGAATTATTACTATTACTCACGCTCTCTTCGAGCAAGTCCTTCAGTGGACTAGCTGGTGACATATTTTACTAATGCTTTCCTTCTGTTCATTGCCAGGGAGGCTCACTTTGAATCTCCCTGTGTAACCCCTGGCACAAGGAAGGTACAAGGATGGACGCTACGTGCCTCCTTCCCTTCTGGGGGGAAGGTGCAGACCCCTGGGCTGCAATGGAGGAATAACCATGTGCCCACCACATGGTAGCCTCTTTCAGCCTAAGAGCCTTTCCCACCAGTTGCTATTTAAGCTGTTCATGAGTTCATGCTAGTTAAGTTGCTATTTAAATTGTTCATGAGAAAACACAAAAGGCCCCGGCCCCAGCAACTTCCTGAATAGGAAACCAAAATGGAAGATATTTCCAAGAAGCAAGTAACGAGAGCAGCCTTGCTGTGTTCCTGTTGTAAATAGCCACACTGAGGATGGGATTTATCTCTCAGGCAAACGGGCAGAAAGCCAGTTCCTGTCAGAAGCCTGTGGGGTCCCTCGGGGATGAGGTCAGTGAATTCTAAGAATGCCAAGCCTTTCTACTTTAACTGAGTTCATTGTTTAGACCCAGAAACTTTAAAGCTAAAACAAAGACTGTCACAACCAGAGTTCCAAACTGGTACATATTTAGCCTGTATTTCCACTCACCCCTACAAAAAATACCATTCATATCCCCAAGGGAAGGGGGAAGGAGAAAAAGGCAAGGAAGCCGGTGGCAGTACAGGAGTATTCTTCCACCCACCTGGGTCCAGAAGAGCTTGGCCTGCCCTTGGCTGTGCTGGGAAGGGCCCCTACAATGGACATGAGCAGAAAATAGCCCTTCAAGGGAGGAGCATGCAAGTTTGGGGAGCTTTCAGAGCCTGTGCTTCCATCCTGCCCCTGTGAGGATGTTTTTATGCTCTTTTAGAAAACTTTTAGAAGAATAAGTCCCTGGAATCTTAGTCTCTCTTAGATTTCTACCTGCCTAGCAGGAGTCAGCCTGCCTTGACCTTTTCCTGAAGTGAAGGATATTTGGAGAGATACATGTGCTTCAATCCTTTCATAGAGAAAAGCAAAGAAAAGGGCACAGGGCTGGCACTCCCTTTTTCTGAGCTGAATTTAGAAAGAGATCTTTGATTCTGTACCTTACATGTTTCATATACGTGACAGGGTCGTAGTGAAGGGCGTTATATGATTTTCAGTAATGGAGATAATTCAGTTGGGATTTAAGGGTTGAATGCGGTGGACTGCAGTGGGGAAACCAGTTAAATAAGCCCAAATAGGTCATTTGAAGCAGGAAGGGCCTGGCATATGGCTACCAGAAATAAGATTAGGAGCCCAAGAGATAAAGCATCACAGGAAACAAGAATAGGAAATGGCAGACCATAGGGAGAGATGTTCACAAATGCTGAGCAGCAGGTGTGTGTGCTTTCTCCATCATCGTGTGGTGATGGGTTGGCTCTGGGCCTAAGCCAAGGGTGAAAAACTAAGTGCTGGGAGAGCCCAAGGGCCTACACAGAGACAGGACTTCAGACTGACCTCCCCCACCGCCTCGATCCGACCTTGGGAACGTCATTGACGCTCCCTGCGCTTCCACATCCTCACTGAGAAATAGGGATAATAACAGTACTCACTGCAGAAAAAAGAAATAGAATTTATCCCGTACAGTTTATTTCATGAGGATTAAGTGAGTTAACATATAAAGCCTGGGCCCAGTTCTGGCACTTAGTTAATGCTCAATAAGTATTAACTAGTATTAGTATTACTGTATGAAGATCTCAGAGGGATGTCGAAAGGATGAAGTGAAACAATGTATGTAATATATTTGGCACAGTGCTTAACACTTAGTAAATATTCAGTAAGGAGCAGGTGTAGAGAACCAGGCAGAAGTCTTTTTTTACTAGCACGTGCGCATCAAAGAGCTAGAGAGGATTGAAAACAAGCGTGTTAGAATCAGGTTACATCCTGAAGGACACAACCTTGGCTGGAAGGACTCAGGTTGGAATCGGGAACA
Organism: Avahi laniger; assembly: GCA_963575035.1. Classification (NCBI taxonomy): domain Eukaryota; kingdom Metazoa; phylum Chordata; class Mammalia; order Primates; family Indriidae; genus Avahi; species Avahi laniger. Next base: position 34,462 of record CAUYSK010100409.1, read on the forward strand.
TAGAAAGGCCCGGCAGTGGGGGGGGTTAGAAATTTAGGCAGGTAGACAGCCAACGCGGCAGCAGCTAATTTTGAGAAAAACATCTGCCCCAGCCAGGAAGTCACCAGTTACAAACATTCTGCCGTAAGGGACCAATTCCTAAGTATGGCCAGGCTATAACCTAAAAGTGAAGAATTAATTGACCCCACATCTTGCTTGGATAAGGATACAGACAGAACTAATATGTCCATTGCTAAATGAAAGATAGATGGTTTATCCGTGTTCAAGTTCAGATTCATGTCAAGGATAAAAAAGTCACTTCCGTGCTTGCGCCAGACTAATAGATTAGTGAATCTGTTAGTTAAGATAATTAGGCACCCATGACACAAGCTACCCGGAAACCGTCTTCTTGAAACAGGGAACTGGCTACTGTTATGGAGGAATCCAAGCTGCAGGTGGGGCTGTCTTGTTAAAAGGAGGGAAACTGCAAGCATGGTGTTCAGCCTTGTAGCAGTCTTCACTGTTCGTTCAACACTGAGCCAAGATGTTATTTCAGTCTAGAGCTTTCATTAACTTAGAAAAGCCATCACAAAGAGGGTTGCTTGCAATAGTGAATTAATTGCCTGGCTTTCAGGTTTTAAGTGCCCATGGTTTGTGTTCAGAGTAAATTTTGAATGGGTAAACCATGCTAATAGCTTATTGATGATCTTTAGGTAGAATGTACTTTTATTTATGTTTTGTGTGGGTCAGACAAACATATATACCAGAGAAACGCACATCATGAATACAGTGAGGCCTGTCTGGGAAAGCAAAGTCAAGACCATTCAAAAGCTCTGACATAAAACCCTGGTTTTGACCACAGAGCTCATTTTACTTCTCACGATATCCAGCTGGGCATGATGGCTCACACCTGTACTCTTAGCACTTTGGGAGGCTGAGATGGGAGGATCACTTGAGGTCAGGAGTTTAAGACCAGCCTGGACAACACAGCGAGACCGCTTCTCTCCAAAAAATAGAAAAATTAGCCAGACGTGGGTGGTGGTACGCACTTATAGTCTCAGATACTGAGAAGGCTGAGGGAGAAGGATCATTTGAGGCCAGGAGTTTGAGACAGCAATGAGCTGTGATGACATCACCGCACTCCAGGTGGGGCAGCAGAGCAAGACCTTGTCTCAAAAAAAAAAAAATCCTCCCTGGCATTATGTATTACTCCTCAAAGTGAGGCCCTGACTCTTTCCTAGAGAAGCAATCTTGGTTCTCTGTGGATATTTGACATGGCTCTAATTATTGTTCTGGTTTTTATAGAGATCATTTTCTGGGTTGCAGAAACATGGAACCCAAGGCTCAGATGGAGCTCTTTGGTGGGATTAGGGGAGAAGGAATGGAAGCGAAGCTGGTGGTTGCTTGCCATGGCCAGGGGCCATGGTCTCATCGAAAACATCCACTTGTAACTCATTCATACTGTGAGATCACCTGGTCCATCGTTAACGTCATCATCACCATTATGTGCTCCTACCTGTGTGTCACTAGAGAATTTGAAAAATAAGATCTGTAGGGGTAAAAGTGAGAATGTTCATCTAACTTTACATATTAAAGATAATGGATTTAAACACTCACTTGGGAGTCATGATAAGCACGGAGAAATCAAGCACTGGAGATAGCTTGTGGGAACGAGATACCAATGGGATCTTTTTGCACAGGGCTCTGTGACATTATGAAACATCCTGAGGCTTAAGGGGAAAGCAGGATGCTTTAAGTCACATTAATGCTTAGAATGTGAATGAATATAGCCTTAGATATCTTATTAAAATGAGACTATGCTGTGTTTTCTTTGCTTAACAAAAATGGTTGCAAACTTTTCTGCTTGAATGTATGCATACCCTCCACATCTGTATACATTTCTTGATAATAAAATTTAAGATGAAGAATCCATAAAAGCTAAGAATGAGCAAAAGTGACTACAGGGCATAGCCAAATTACACTCTAATGATTTGTGAAAATCCCCCACTAAAGCTGAGCTGTTGGGGTGGTCACTCCCACCGCCAGGGAATTGCACGGAGGCCAGCTTTGCCCTGCGGGCACCCTCTCTGTCAAGAGTCAGGCAGGAAGGACAGAGCTCAGATTGGAGCCTCCTCGTTCCATTGTTCGAAAGGATTTTTAGAAGGGAGACTATAACGTAGAGATCAAGTGTTTCCTGTGTGGGACTCGCTGTTGGCAAAAGGTTTGGGCAGAATAGGCCTATTGGAGCATTCTTTGTGTGTGTGTGACGTGCCACCTAGTGGTCAAGTGAGCCTAACATTAATGAAAAGAAAAATGGTCTTTTGTCCCTTCTGTCCCCATATTCTCTACCACTTGAGTTAAGCAGAGGTAGAGGTTTGATGCTGTAGGGTAACTATTATTTGGGGGAAAAATTTGTTTTCTAAGAAACCATATGTTGAACACAGATTATTATGGAAGAAAAACACTGATATTATCATAATTATTCGAACCAGAAGTCACAAATTGGCAGTGTATGTATGTATTTTGTTTGACCCACAGAGCACTTTCTTCCGTTTTCTTTTGAGGTGTAATTCACATACAGTATGGTGCACAAATCTTCACTGTGCAGGGTGGTAAACTTCCATTTGTACATTTTTACATATGTGTAACCTGTGGAATCATCACCCTGATCGAGATGTAGAAGTTTCCAGTCTCCCTTATCCCCCGTCTTGGTCAGTCCTCCCTCACAGGCAGCCACTGTTCTGAACTCTGTCACCATAGATGTGCAATGGCATTGTTAAAGTGCATAGTTTGTCCAAAAAGGGGTCGTTTCCTCAGCGGTGACATTCTGCAGCCAAACAATGGCTCTTTCCTGGGTTTACTGTTTTTCAGAGTCCAAGTGTCCTGTGTTCCCTCTCTCTCCCCAGTCTAAATCCCTGACACATTGTTTTTCTTACCAAGCTTCCCACTGAGACAGATATCCATTTGGTGCACTGATCGCATTTCCCCGAGTCAATTTTCAGAGAAATCCCATTATTATTGGGCAGCATCTCAAAAGTAATCAGAGGTGCCACTGATTGCCGTGGCAAAGCCTATGAGTTCTGATGCAGCGTTTCAGAAGTTTATGTGAATGCCGTGCTGCCAGCAACTGCTCTGACATCCTGATCGAATTAAGCCAGGCAGTAGCACCAGCCCTAGCATCATAATGGTGAGGGTTCTCAGCCTGTAATCCTGCCAAGGCTAATTTATAATGAATAAGATAATGCAATCACTGTTGCTATTTATACAGGACCACTTTCTGTTCACATGAAACTAATGTTTGAATGTCAAAATGTATAGTATGTCAAGAAGCAGAACTAGTTTTGAAATAAAATTATTATTCCAGAGCTTTTTTGTGTGTATTTATTTGGCTGCTGGATAAACAAACACACAGTCAATCAACAAACGTGCCTAGCAAACATGTTACTTCTAGGTGTTTTGTAAGGTGTTAGAGGTAGAAAAGTATAACGTGTGTGAGTCCTCCCTCGGTGCCATGGAGTTGAGCCTTGTTTAGATCTATTGTCTGTCCCCTGGCCTGCAAACTGGTGTTTAAAGAGATCACTGCCTCTTTGGATAATAAACAAGGCAGGAATATAGGCATTATCCTAATTTAGTCCCTTTTAAAAATTACTTATATATTTTTTTCTAATTATTTATCATGAATTCAGAAAATAGAAGAATGTAAAGAAGAAAACATGGAATTTCCTAATCCACCAAAGAAAACCTATAATGGCTTTAATTCCCTTCAAAGAATTATAATTCCTTCTCTCTCTCCCTCCCTCCCCATTTTGTGGAGTTGAGATGATACCATGTATTTTCCTCTATCATTAAAAACTCTTGAACCATGTTTAATACTTTAATGATTTAATTTCTGGAATAGGAATGAAAACTAAATTTTTTAATTATTCCCTGTTATGGGACATTTTGATTGTTTGCACTTTTTAAAATATTTATAGATATTTTATGTCTATGTATTTGAAATTAAGTCTCCGACTTCCTGGCATACTCAATGGCCAGAACTTCCAAAATAGTGTTAAATAATAGTGACAATACTAATTATCCATGCTTTGTTTCTGATTTTAAAGGAAGTAACCCTGGTATTTGTTAACATACTGATTTGAGAGGTTTATGAATCACAGTGAGTCCTTTGAGTTCTAATGGTTAAACATCAGCATCGGGGAGTTGAACATTACCAAATGTTTGTGGTGCCATTGAAATACTTAGGTTTGTACCAATTTGGCCTATGGATGGGATACATTATATTAATAGATTTACTAATATTAGTCCCCCTTTCCCAGAGTGCATACTACTATCTCATGGGGTACTATACTTCCAATGAATTGTTAAATTCAATTCCATCCCATTGTGTTTAGGATTTTAACATATGTTTATTAGGTGTTGTTCTTTAAAGACAACTAGTATGGGTAGAGACAAACTCTTTCAGTTCATTCTAGTCTATAAATGGGGTTGCTGAAATTGAAGATGGAGAACTGTTTATGTCTATTTTTATTCTCCTTTTTTGTTTACCTCTTATTCTAACTGCAATAATTCTTTTTTCCTTTTGTGAATTCACAAAATAGTTTTCTTAATCTCCCTCCAACCACTCATCACATTGTTTCTTACATTAAAATTATCGATGTATTTGTCTTCTTACATGAGTGGTCTAGGTCTCAGAGTGGAGCGTTTTCCATCCCTTACCCTTAGCCACTAAGTATTGTCCACCTGTCCTCTCCTGTAGAATCAGATTGTCCCCACACACTGCTGCAGTGGCAGGTGGCAGACGTGCGCTTCGGTGAGTTTTCTTGTGAACACCCTTAGATCTCCAAACTAGCCTTGTGGTGAGCTGAGGAGGACAGCAGAGAAGGAGGAGTGATTCCAAAATTACGTTGGTATCATGCTTCTCGATGGCAGCAAGATGGGTGCAGAAGACACGAATCAGCTTCTGAGGGCTGAGGAGCAGACACGGACAGGGACCAGAGCAAAGCTAAGACCAGCCTTCTGCTGCTAATCTGCCGCCAGTGGCTGCTCCATTCTAGTTCTGACGGTGGATTACAAAGAGAACCAATTACTTCAAATAATTATTCCTAATTCAAGTACATATTCTTACATACTCTTCAAACTAAATGCATTCATTGTACTCTAATAATTTTTGTAAAAAAAAAAATTCAATACTGATTTCAAGGCATCACTGCAAAATGAAATCTTTCAATTGTCAGTTCTTTCCCAGGGGGAGCCTTGCAAAATTAAGGACCCTCTAAATGGCTCCTTAACAGGTATAAGCCTGGGTCTCACTCATATTCTAACTCCTACTGTGCTTTCCATTGTGCTGGGCATATGGTTTATACTTACCTAATGTTTTGGAGGTTAATCTTTTTTCTTGCAATATAATGTTATTGAGTGGTTTTCTTCATGCTTATTTAAAACCCAAAAGCAACTTCAAACACCATGTAGGCCTTTTAACAAGTAGTTAGATGGAGAATCACCACCCCAAAAATTAATAAAAATTAATGGAAGAAATGAAAATGAAAGAAAAAAGTGAAGGGGAAACTATATGATCCAGCAATTCCACTTCTGGGAATATACCCAAAGAGATATTTGTACCCCCATGCTCGTAGCAGCAGCATTTGCAATAGCCAAAAGGTGGAAGCAACCCAGTGTCTAGCGATGGATGAATGGATAAACAAAATGTGATATATACTTATTATTCAGCCTTATAAAGGAGGGAAGTTCTGACACATGCTGCAACATGGATGAACCTTGAGGACATTATGCTAAGTGAAATAAGCCAGTCACGAAAGGACAAACACTGTCTGATTCTACTTATGTGAGGTCCCTAAAGTAATCAAATTCATAGAAATAGAAAGTAGAATGGTGGTCACTAGCGGCAGATAGAACAGGGAATTATTGTTTAATGGGCACATAATTTCTGTTTTGTAAGATAAAAAGTGTTCTGAAGATGGATGGTGGTCATGGTTGCACACCAGTGTGAATTTATTCAATGTCACTGACCTGTACACTTAAAAATAGTTAAGAGGGTAAATTTTGTGTTATATGTATTTTACCACAATGTTTTAAAAAATGGATAGGGAAAAGTACACTGTTTGAGCTAGAAGCAAAATGAAAGTCAGGCCACCTAGGCAATATTTCAGGTAATGACTATGGAAAGTACCTGGTCAGCTTTCAAAGCATACTTCCAGGGAGGGAGCCGTTAGGACATACTGTTGACCTGGTGCTTCCGTGCAGTAGCTAGAGTTCCTTGGAAAGCAAAGTGAAATGCTGTGTTCAGTAATTACTTTCTTCTTTTCCTTAGGGTGTTAAATACCACATTATTTGAAAGCTGGGAGATCATTGGCCCTTACCCTTCCTGGTGGGTTTTTAACCTACTGCTGTTGCTAATACAAGGGTTGAACTGCTTCTGGTCTTACTTGATTATAAAAATGGCCTGCAAAGCTGTTTCAAGAGGCAAGGTAAGCTACAACTCACATTTTTTCAACGTGTCTCAGAAAATTTTGTTGTTGTTGTTTTTTTTTTTTTTGGTTCCTCTGGATCAATGATTTGTCATTTCAGATTTCATCAAAACTGGTATTATTTCTTCAAAATTGAGCAAAATCACCTAGAGACCGAATCCAAATTTTTACTTTCTTCTCTTTAGTTCATTTAAGTCTTTAGTATTGCTGTGCTGATGATGATCTGCATTTGTAATATTAGGCTGAATGATGATATATTATTTGTTGTGTTCTTTCCCTCTGTCTCCCTTGGTCTTTCTCTGATTGTATTTATATAGAACAGAAATTTAATAACTTCTTTTTATGAGAAGGAGTACTTGGTGCAATATACCTGTTTAAACATACCTTTCTCTCCAATTGAAGAATAAATCCATTTATGACTTTTCTAACAAAATTTAGTTAAATCTTTTTGGTTAAAATGGCCTCATCAGGCTAATTCAAATAAAGCTTCCTGAGCCTCAGCACCTCTGTATAGAGCAGTGACTTTTCCAGATCGTTCTCTGTGACATTTTCTTACTTGTTTGTTCTCTTCCTTCTGCCACCCTGGAAGGCTGGGAAGTGGAACCCTTTACATGTAAGTTTCTCATACTCTCTCTATCCCTGTCCTGGGTGCCACTTGCCTGTTGGAGGGGCACTCAGATGCTTTGTTTCTGTGCATATTGTTCCGTCTGATCCATTGATTGGCACTGACGAGGTCCATGCACGGTATCGTTGCCATTAGCTGCAAGGGATGCTAGGAACAGCTCTGTCAGTGCCCTTGTGTGTGGGCTTGTATTCTGCTAAATTTTGCACGGCCCGACAGAGGAGAGGCATCTCTTTGATGGGTGTTTAACATGTTGGCTAGAAGACAGAAATAGACCAAAATGAAGCAGGGGAAATAGAACGAGCTGGGGACCTGGGGAGAGGATTGACACAGCGCAGAATGGGGGCCTGGGCCTCAGCTGTTTGCCCGATCTGTCGGGGGCCAGAGGGCAGCCTTGACCACTTTGTCCTCATCTGGGTCAGCAGAACTGGCCTCTTCCACAGGGGAAGCTGGGCTATCCAGTCCTGATCTATGAAGCCAATTCTCAGTGTCAGCTCCAATATAAATCCTCCATATTTTGATCAGCTAATTGCTTAGAAGCTAAAGTTCATTTTTCCTCTGTGACCTCTCACTCTTTAAAATGAACACATATTTCTATTAAAAATTTTTATTGTCTTCATTTAAATACAGATTAAATCAGCATGCACAATACTGTCACTATGATAATAACTAAAGATGCCAGGACACTGTCAATTAGATTACTTGTGTCCTTATTGCATTGCTATTTCTACCAGACATATTGTTTTCTCTTCAACATGTTCCTTCTACTGTATGAAGAGATGATCATTAATTTCATTCCAGATCTCAGGCTTCAGAATATCTAAACTGACCTAGCTGCTCTCACCTGGGACAGTAAGGTTCATCTTGGTCATGGGGTTTTTTCCTGTGGGTTGTTTAGATGCATTCTAAATTGTCCTTTCTTTGAAGGTAACGTAAGTGTAGATTTTTTCAAGTGCAACTTAAAATAATCTTACTAAACATGCACATGTGAACTAATTACTCTCTGAAACTGGAGTTTTCTAGTAGCAGCTTAATTTGTGACTAATGGACTTATGAACATATTAGAGCTTTACTATAACCCTGTCTTTGTGACTGATGATTTTTAAGTTAAAGGACTTTTGTCATCTAGTCATTTTGGTGTCTCAGTATCTATTTTTGGAGATGATCTATGTGAGTTCAGTCTCATCTCAAGGGGCATCGGAAGGGGGTTCATTTTTTACAATATTTGCTCCATCACTGGTTGGACTGGAGCAATAGTTCTCAGCTTTTGCTTTCCCCTATCCCCACCCACCTGAGAGCGATGACCTTCCCCACAGGAACGGCGGCTTCTCAAGTTGGGGTGGAGTCCAGGATTCTCAAGTTCAGGTGTGGTGGTAGCTCGGAGAGGATGTGATTTGGAAAAGCCCCCAGTTAATTCCGGTGTCTCTCCCAGGAGACTTGCCAGTACCCCCTAGAGAATCACAATAGACCAGATTAGGGAAATTTCTGTAAAGCCAGGCCACCAGGTCCCCTTTGTCACCCCACTTAAAAAATAAGTAAGTGGTTGGTGCTCAGTTACAAATCTTAAGGCCTGCTGGGTAAAAATGCTTGCCATAATTTAGACTTATGGAATAGGAAGTTCAAACTCTTTTTATTTTAAAGGCAGTAACAGATTTTCTTAATTTGCCCCAAAATTACTTCCTTGCTAGACAGTAGGATTTTTTCATCCTTTATGGTAATGTATAGATTTATAACCTGGTGCCTTATTTTGCCATCCTCATTACTTAATGAGATTGAGTGGAGCACTGAAGAAACTTGGGAGAGATGAGAGTGAATTCCTGATCATCCGGTTGGTGTATTTTCTTTGGGAAATATTTTAAGCTAGACCTTACCCAGCATGTTCTTAAAATGCCTCCTGCTGCCATTCGTTTATGTGACATATAAAACAAAATTCCTAACTAATTTTAGCAGACGTAAAAGAAAAACAAATTAAATCATAAAACAATGCATGACAGAGCCAAACAGGAATGATTTTGTTAGTGTTCTGAGCTGGTGGATATTTCCATTAGTGTGGTGAGAGCTGACTCTAAATCATTCTCAAGGAGGATGTGCTCATCAGCAAGTAAACTGATCCATTTGTACCAAATTCCTGTGCTGCCGTTCCAGTGGTACACGATGCCACTTTCTGGGTAAGAGTGGGATTGTGGTCTAGTGCATTCTCAGCATCAAAAGGTACCTTAAAGAGGTCAAGTCCAGTCCTCTGAGATGCCTAAACCCACCACCTGCATTCCTTCATAACTGACGGTCACCCAAATTGCATCTCTGCAGCAAAAGGGAACTTACTGCTCTGGCCATGTTCTTATGCTCTTTGGTCTTTTAGCAGTTGGATCTGTTTACCTTCATGTATGATTACATATGCTTCTGAGTGTGCCATGCCTTGATGATTTCTTAGGAGCCGGTTACACTCACCTTCCTGTATCCCACAGGTGTCCAAGGATGACCGAAGTGACATTGAGTCTAGCTCAGATGAGGAGGACTCGGAGCCTCCAGGGAAGAACCCCCACACTGCGACAACCACCAACGGGACCAGTGGTACCAACGGGTATCTCCTGACCGGCCCTTGCTCCATGGATGATTAATTACCCAAAACTACAAGTCCCGAATAAAGTGAACTGTTTGTTCCTGGAAGTATTTAATAAGTTGCAAATGCAGTTGCTTTCATAATATCTCAGCACCCGAAACAAAATCGAAGCATTTTGAATAGTGCACTGCCATGTGTCCTGTCTGTGAATGAAGAAGTACCATTCTCTCTATGTAGGCATGCTGTATGTAATTGACACAAGGGAACAGTATTTGCATTTGTACTGTCTTAGGATATTATTTATTTTTTGTATTTGTTTGTAAATCTGTGGACAAAAGAGGGTTTCTTCACTCCTTTTCCTCTCTGGGTTCATGACAGTGAAGGAGATGCTCCATCTGCCTCTAGCCCTTTCTCTTGCTGTAGTCCAGTGTGCTGTGAGCATCAGCTTGATTTGTCACTTAGAAGTAAGCAAATCCCAGTGCAAGATTCTCTTACAGCTCCAAATAGGTTTGCTTTCTTTGCATTACTGTGCCCATTTTGAAATTGCCTGTGCAGTCTCAGTGACCATTTAAACGGGATGAACTAGGGTTTCAGTTGTCACTCTTCAAGGTCAACTGGCAGTTCAAATTAAAGAGGATAGTTATTGGAGGACTTTTTAAAAATTGTTTTGTATTAAATTGTTTTGGAACAGACTTCATTTATTGTGCACACAGCCAAGATTTTTTTCAGTGCGTGTGCTAGCAAGTTGGAGATTAACCTTGCAGGTTACAGAGTTGTTTTTTTTCCACCCCCTCTAGTGATAAGGTCAGTGCTCTGACTCTGAAGGAAGTATTTGCTTAAGCTCATGGTTATAAACAAAGAAATCACTGTTAATATTGACAATTTGTCCTGTGTTCTGGGAATAACATAAAAAGTGTAACTGATTTCCACCAAGTCTTGCCACTACTCCTGTAATTGGTGCAGTCTTCTGTTGTGTCATGACAGAAAGGAGCTAAGTATATTTTGGGACAAAAAAAAAAGGGAGTCTTTCAAGAGTTGGCAAAGATTACCTCCAGTGCAAAGCACTTTATAGCAACCAGCTTTTAAGAAAAAGCCCTAACTAGTATTAGATCTTGATGTTTTTATTTTGCTAAGCAAAATAAAGCTAATGGGAGAAAAATTATTTTACCCTTTGCTTTTCCCCTTAAATATTACCCAGAATGACTTTCCTACTACTAGAAACTGAGTGTCATTGCACTCTAAGGCTTCTTTGCTTCAAAGACTTGTTTGGTTTCTGGGAATGTTTTTTCAAAAGAAGCTACTTCCAGGAAAACAAAAAAATTCTTTCGAACAATGGTAATGTCTGCAATTAGGAATATTACTGTAGTTTCCGTAAAGGCTCCTATATGGCAGTGTTATTTATTACAGAAAACCGTACATAGGCCAAAGATTTTATCTCTTCTAACTTTCAGTAAGCGGGAATAAAAAGGGATTACAGATACTTATTTCATAAATCAAAAAGACCATTATCTAAAACAAGAGTCCAAAACAAAAATGCTGTACTATAAATGTGTGAATCAGGGCACAGCAAAGATAGTAGCAAAATACTAGAGAGTGCCTGTCTTGCTCAGAGCCGTTCACATTCACTTTGATTATTTGAAAAAATTAAAGCTTTGTGCCCACAATTTGCAAACTGTGAGTTAATAATTAAAAGAATGCTCCAAACAAAAACCTCTCACTGTAATAATTATATCTCCCCCCACCTGTTTATGAGATAGTATGTTTTCGGTATGGTCCATAGTAATAATTGAAGAGGCTTGGAAATTGAGAAAGCAGTGCAACTAATTCTGTTTGTAGGGCCTTATTATTTTATTTCACAAAACAGGCAAATGTCTAGGAGTGTAATTTGTGGATGGTTAAGTTTGTAAGATCAACCATAAAACACTGAGAGTACTTGTCATTGAAAAAACATCAGCTAAAATGCAGGTATATAAAAAGTAACACTAAGCATATTATAGCTGAAAATTTTGAGAAGGTGAAAGTTTCTTAACTAAAATATGGAACATACTCACCCTTGCTTTAGTGTCTGGGGCAAGCTTTCTTGACTGGTGAAACCAGCTGGAGAAACATGGAGTGCTCAAGTAACACTCTCTAGCACAGAAGAATAATTTCAAGAAGATCAGCTTAAAGTTTAGATATCTTGCATAAAATGAAGTAAATCGAGTCTGTCCTTAGCGAAGGCGAATCTAAATAATCTTGTTTTTCCCAGAAGTCACTTAGAAAGAGGACGGGGAATACTCAGCGCCTCTCTAACGGATGGCGTCCACTTTGACAGCCCTCTACCTATCTATAGATTTTTATTTCATTTTACATTTTAGGACAAAGAGTTGTTTTGGGCTCTTCAGAATTGAGTTTGTAGGCTTTTTGTGGTGTAGAATAATATATCTCTGTCTACAGCTTTCCCGTGGCGGCCTGATAAGGCTGAGAGAGAAGAAATATGTCATTGCATCTTCCCACGTGCCAGGCCATAGCTTTGAAAGTATGTTTTGTCAATTCAACTGTAGATTAGTGGGAATGTTGTTTCTCTTTAATTAACTTAGCCTGTGTCGATATCTCCTTCCTCCTTGTCACATTCAAACCTTCCCAGGATACAAAAGGGTATGTAGAAAAGACTCTAGAAAAAGTAATATTTTATTCTCCAATGTCATAGGTTTTATAGATCTCTTAGTAGGGGGAAAAAGTAGAAAATTGAGTAGAATTTGGCCTCAGGTCAATAAATGATATAAAAATGTGTGATCTATGTATGTGTATGTTTCTCCAAAGATGTGAGAAAACCAAAATATCACCAACTCATCTTTATCCATATTTTTTTCACAAAAACCATCCACCATGTATAATCGAAACTTCCCTCCTCCTTTGTCAGCCTCCTGTCTGTGTTCCTACACAGCTGAGGGGTAGAGTCTTTTCATCCTCTTGGCCACAGAGCTAAATATGGCAGAGTGCAGGTCATAGAGCATCTGAGGTCAGCATGTAAGCCAAATACAGTTCACCTTTCCAAATTCAGTCCTATGGACGTTGAGAGTAGGGGAGCAACTAACAGTATTTTGGATTATTCAAGGGTGTGTTGTAAAAATGCAAATGATTGCCGCTTCACCCCAGGGTTTTTTTTTTTATATCGTACTCCTGCCAGGCTGCCCCAGTTGATGTCCTGATGAAGCTGAATAAGGCAGAAATGTAGGGGAAAAGCAGGCTAAGATCAAATCACCGTTAGTCAAAATGGTGGGTGACCTGCCAGATATCCAATTCTGTTGCCAAACTTCGATTCTGAGTATTTGATAGAGTTTGAATTTGAGCAAACTGAATACCTTAATCTTAGGTAGAAAGGGTCTGAATCTTCCACTTTGTATTCAAACCTCACTGTTATTTGGGATAAATCAAAAGTGAAATTTCATTTCGGTTTCGTCTTTGCTGAAGCGTCCCAAAAGCAAAGAGCGCTTTATGGACACCAATGATTGTTCCCAATCTGTTCATGATTTTGCATTAATGATTGTTTTTATTTGCTTTCTTGGAAATGTTAATGCCAAAGTTGCCTGAATATTCGAGTATTTTTCTTAATTTGAAGTATACGAAATAATTCCAAAGGTATTAAAAGACTGTTTATCATTATGTATGGTTATGTCATTATATCCAGAGAGGCTTCAAGAAATCCTTTGGAAATAAAGGGTTAAACGTTTACATTTCATGTTGTATTTAAGGTCTTAAGGTTCTAATTAGCTTACTTTTTTTCCCCCTTGTCTTTGGCTGATTTCTGCTTTATAGATAAACAATAATAGCCTTGAAATATTTCTGACATCCAAGTTAGATCAAAGTCAGCGTGCTGAGAAATTGTTCACATTGCACTTTGTTTCTAAGTTATTTTTGTAAGAAAAGAGAAAATGCAGTGAGTTCTAGTTACTGCACTTGCTGTGTAGCTTGCTGTCCATGAAGGAATAATCATAAACGGTTCTCAAAATGCAGCAAAATATATTTTAAATGGAGATATCATTGTCCCCAGAGTCAGTTTGGGTTTCTCTTGGTGAAATGGAAATTGTGCCATTCTCAGATTACCCCATAATTAGCACTGGTTCACCAACCACATTTCAGTTCCTCACGCCAGTAGGCCAGAAAAGGGCCCTGTGGTTTGCCTTTGTGTGCACTGCCCCTTTCCTCCCCTAGGGGGTGCTCAGTACATGCTGAGGAGGCCTGTCCACTCTGCTGTGGAAACTCCTCTAGCAAATACTCTGAGATAGCATACCTGGTACTTGTTTTCATGGAGAAAATTATATTAGAGAACATAAAACACCGTAAGTACTGGTAAAAAGATCTGTAGACACCCAAAGGAGAACCTTATGCAGGTATTTCCAACTTGAGTTCAACCCAACGCCTTGGAAAGGCATGTTTTACCAAATGGCCATGTGCTAAGACCCCATCAGATCAAAGACATAAGGAAGTCCCTGCGGCCAGATAGCATATGGTGTCTCCACAAAGCTAGACATTCTCCAGTTGCCCAGGAAGTGATGGTAGAGGACCGTTAGCCTAAGATTTATCTTATCTTTCATTCACTCACATTCCTTTCAGCCTCCTGGAACTCTTGATAAAAGGAAGCCAGATGTTACCATTTTTCTGCTCAATTTACCAATAGCCTTTGGATCAGTTGTGTACCCACACTTCTCTGCCTGATTCTGTTTTTTCTGAAAAAAGTATTGTGCCCGTGTGTGTGTTTTCCTTAACACAGGTCCGTGAAAACTTGGCTTCCTATTTTGGTACATATTGCATGGCCTAGAAACCAGGGAACGACAGCTGTTGATACAGTTTCTATGTTCAGTAAAAAATTAGATTTCATTTAGATAATTTTTTCTTTTTTATAGCAGTAATTTTTTAAAACTGTCATTATAAAACTGCCCTTTAAAAATTAGAGATTTTTAACAATTAGCTGCAAAAAAGAAATTAGCTCTGTGATAGGAACAGTTATGTGATGATCTGGAACTTTAACTTAGAGCTTCATTAATTTAAGAGTGGGGGGAGCCCTCCAAGTTTGATTTCCCAAACTTCCTTACACTCCTGATTTTCATGCACTCTGTTTGCCCACACAGTCATTTACCTCCACAGCCGTTTGTTGTCTTGGGAGGGGGTGGTGGGTGGTTTTGGATTTTATTTTTTTGAACTTGCTGTGAGAAATAGGATAGATGACAAAACCTTACTTGTTTTCTTAAGACAATTCTGTGCTTGGGCATCTCTGTCACAAATGGAATGGTATACTGTTAGCCAATTAGAATTATTTTATGTATTGTTAATGTGTTTTGCTGATTTTTATATGAAAATATAATTATTCATTCTTGATCTCTGGAAGCAATCATTATTATGAGGATCATTTTACTTTGGAAACACTTTCATAATAAAGATAAGTATTAAGAGTGCAGTGTAAGTGCCCGTCACTGTAAGCACTGACCAGCTCATGTTGGGAGTACATCACACCTTCCTGGATGAGATTACTAAAGGCTCACATCAGCCCAGTAGTTTCTTACAAGCCTCTTCAAATCCCAATATCACTATAATCACTGAGAAAGTAATGTTACATTATCTTGTGATATACTCTAGTTATCTCTTTGAAAATTAGGATATAAAAATTTTGATGTTGAATTTTATGTAGCACTTTATTCTGGAAAAAATATGATTTATAGAACTATCAGTTTAAATATATCAGACTATGCTTATTTTTCCAAATTATAAAAGAGGCACCTAGGACAAACCACCCAAAGCACAGCGCAGAACTATCCTTCTCCGTGTCTGTACCACCTCATGGGAGCTTGGTCAACGTCATCTTCTCTGGGTCTGTGCCCACTTGGTTAGATCTTCTGCCTTTCTCTCTTTCTTGTGAGACTCTGTCTTTCCCAACCTTCTCTTCTTTTCAGCTAAGCTTATGTCACCTAGTATCTTAAAAGCCATAAAAATCACACCGAAATTCAACCAGACACCCCACCACCAGTATTATAAAAAATAAAGCAGCCACCCTATTAAAAATCCTGTATTATAATCACCTCTAACAACGATGTGATTCCAAGCATGAGTTATTCTATTAATAATAAAACACTAAAATTTCTCTGAGGTACAAAAATATAGTCTATGAGAAAACACACCTTTTTGGAAACCAAGAATTCTTCCAATTTTGTAAGCATAGGATAACCAATGCTACAAGCTACTACTGTCTTACGCTTTCTGTTGCTGTAACAGAATACCACAGGCTAGCAATTTAACAATAGACGTTTATTTGACGTTTATTTTTATGGTTCTGGAGGCTAGAAGTCCAAGAACATGGTGCTGGCATCTAGTAAGGGCCATCCCATGGCAAGCAATACATGAGACAGGAAGCAGGGCCAAACTCATCCTTTTGCCACTCCTGCAATAAAGGCATTGAATGATGGGCGGGCATGATGACTCATGCCTGTAATCCTAGCACTTTGGAAGGCTGAGGTGGGAGGATTCCTTGAGGCCAGCAGTTCAACGCCAGCCTGGGCAACATAGCAAGACCCCGTCTCTAACCCCCTCCCCCCCCCAAAAAAATTAGCCAGGCGTGGTGGCGCACACCTATAGTCCCACCTATTCAGGAGGCTGAGGCAGGAGGATCGCTTGAACCCAGGAGTTAGAGGTTGCAGTGAGCTATCATCACGTCGCTGCACTCCAGCCTGGGTGACACAGCGAGACCCTGTCTCTAAAAGAAAAAAAAGATTTAAAAAAAAGGCAGGACGACAAAGCAGGACAGCTGTGTGCCAGGATCTGCTGGGATGCTGGGTGGTCCCTCAGAACCAGTCATCAGGGTGCTGGAGCCCGTGTCCCGCACACTTGATTATCCCCAAAGTGCTGAAGCATGAAGAAGCAAAATTCCTAAACATTGAAAATTTAAAATTATATAAAGCCTATATTAGTCCGGGTTCAAGTAGAAAATAGAGTCACTGTCAGATGGTTAACTTGAAGAAACTTGAAAAAAAGGACTAATTTACAGAAGCATAGGCCTTTGATTGCATGATCAAATGAAGGAGGGCAAGACACCCAGAGGCTAGCAAGGATGCGAGGCCATTAGCATCCCTGTAACCAGCAGCCAGGGAGACGGGGTGGTGTGGAGGAGAGGCCCCCTTGCGGGGGCTGTCAACCTGGATGGAAAGCAAATACCCTGGTGTCTCTCTTCCTGCTTTGTCATGCCACCAGTTGGCTGAACTCATCCAGAAAGCCGCCAGCGTGGAGCTTGGGAGAAGCAGGCTGCAGGGGTCAGCCTCTCACAGTGCAGAGCAGGACAGAGAATAGGGCTGGGAGAGCAAACAAAATAAGCAGCATAAAGCCAGTGCTCCTAGAGCCTCACACAGGGTCTGGCCTGTAATAGGGCACAATAAATGTTTGTTGGAAAAACAAACGAGCCTAGTTAGGAGAGAAGTGGTAAGATGTAAGCTATCAGTAATTAACGTTCCATCTGTTAGGAAACAAGATGAGCACGAGAAAGCACCTGGTCTCCAGCTGTTTCTGAACTCAGGGTTTCCCTGTGTGAGTTCCACCTTCTCTCCCTGCAGCTCCAGGCACAGAAGCAGAGGGGCTTTATGGCAGGTTCAGGAAGCCACCTGTGGAACCAGCATCCCAAGCCTGGGCATCAGGGGAGGAAGATGCAGGACTGACTGAGGCTAGAGAAGTTACTAGAAACAAGCTCTGAGGAACTGAGGAAAGAGGGTATGGAGAACTGGAGAATTGATGAAACAGCATTATGAAACAAAAATGAGGCAAGAAGGTCTATGCTCTGGTACTCATGACTGAGTTTTCAAGCAATTCTTCAGGTAAGAAATTGTTTATTTTTTTTTTAACCTAATGAATAATGGAAAATATTTGCATGACCAAAGATAACAAACAGCAAAGACTCAGGTCCCTGGCTGCATCATTCAGTCATTCAAAAATACTCACAGAGAGCCCCACTACATGCCAGGAATTGTTACAGGCACTAAGAATAGAATGGTAGCGAAGACAGATATGGTTCCTGCTTTTGTGGAACTCACAATCTAGTAAGGGAAGGAAAAAAACAAAGAAGCAAGAACTGCACATTCTATGTCATCAGGGAAATGCAAATTAAAGCAACAATGAGATATCACTACACATGTATTAGAGTGGCCAAATTCCACAACACTGACACCACCAAATGCTGGCAAGCATGTGGAGCATCCGGAACTCTCGTTCATTGCTGGGGGGAATGCAAAATGGTGCAGCCACTTTGGAAGACAGCATGGCAGTTTCTTATAAAATTAAACATACCCCTACCACGTGATCCAGCAATCGCACTCCTTGGTATTTACCCAAAGGAGTTGAAAACTTATGTCTACACAAAAACCTACACATGGATGTCTATAGCACATGGATGTTTATAGCAGCTTTATTCATAATTGCCAAAATTTGGAAGTAACCAAGATGTCCTTCAAAAGGTGAATGGCTAAAGCAGTGGTACATCCAGATGATGGAATATTATTTAGTGTTAAAAAAATAAGACATGAAAAGGTATGGAGGAAACAAATACATATTACAAAGTGAAAGAAACCAATCTGAAAAGGTTATATATTTATATTGCATGATTCCAACCATATGACATTTTGGAAAAGACAAACCTGTGGAGACGGCGAAAAGATCAGTGGTTGCTAAGGGTTGTGGAGGAGAGAGTGATGAATAAGCAGGGAAGACAGAATTTTTAGGACAGTGAAACTACTCTGTATAATATTAATATAATGGTGGACACATCATTATATATTTGTCCAAATCCATAGAATGTACAACCCCAAGAGTGAACCCTAAGGTAAATTATGGACTTTGGGCAACCATGATGTATCAATGTAGGTTTATCACTTGTAACTAATGTACTCCAGTGGGGACTGTTGATAATGGAGGAGGCTATGGGTGTGTAGGGTTAGGTAGTTTGTGGCAAATCTCTGTGCCTTCTTCTCAATTCTGCAATGAACCTAAAACTGCTCTTAAAAATATATTCTATTACAAAAAAGAAGAAGAAAAGAAAGAAATAGGGAGTATTAGTTTGCTAGGGCTGCCATAACAAAATACCACAGACTGGGTGGCTTAGAACAGTGAGAAAACAAATTCAACAACGGAAATTTATTTTCTCATAGTCCTGGAGGCTAGAAGTGCAGTGGGGATCAAGGTGTTAGCAGGATGATTTCTGAGGCCTCTCTCCTTGGCTTGCGATGGCCTCCTTCCCACCGTGTCTTCACAGGCTCTTTCCTCTGTGTACCTCTCTGTGTCCTAATCTCTCCTTGTAAGGACTCCAGTCATACTGGATTGGGGCCCGCCCAGATGACCTCCTTTTACCTTAATCACCTTTCTAAAAACCCTATATCCCCAAATTGTCACATCCTCAGGTAGTGGAGGTGAGGATTTCAGCATGAATTTGGGGGAGACACCATTCCGCTCGTAATATAAGGCAATTCCACATAGCCACAAAGGACAAAGGTCATGAAGAAACAAGGTGATTGCAGGGTGACTGCCAGGGCTCTTCAGACTGGATGGTCACAGACACCTCACGGATGGGTGATCTGAGTGAAGACCTTACTGACGGAGCAGCTGGAGGAGCATCTCACGTAGGAGCGGTCCAGGCAATGGGAGCATGAAAGACGAAGGCTCCACGGTGGAATATGTGTGTAAACTCAAGGAACCACAGGAAGGAGGGTGTGGATGAAGCACAGTAAATGAGGGAGACCGCAGGCCATGGGACTGCATCCTTTGGGAGGGACAGACCGTATATGGCCTGTGTCCCCTGGTAAGGAAGGTAAGTTTTAGGCCAAGGGTAATGGGAAACATTTCCAGGATTTGAGAAGGGAGTAACCTAATCTTACCAGTTGTGATCTTTAATGAGAGAAAGAACACGGGCTAAACAGCGCCCATGCTAACCGTAACCGGAAAACTCCTCTCCAACTCCTGGTGTGTCAGTGGTGTCTGCAAATGTGCACTGGGCGTCACATGGCAAAGCGGGATGGCCGGCACACGGCCATTAGAAGAAGTAAAGGATTAAGCATTACCGAGGATTTAAGCCACAAGCAACAAAGTCGGTTCTGACGGAGACGGAGAGGAGGAAGGTTTTGCTGTAAGGATGCTGAGATCTGGGACAGGAAAAGCCTCCAGGTCCTTCCAAGGAAAATAGCTTGAAAAAAGTATGAGAAATTGGCCACCATCAGCCAGGGGAAAACGTTAGGTAGAAGGGCAAACTTCCTGATCTAAGATATTAATAGTTCGTTTCCGTCCTTACTGTCAGCACCTTCCTTTATGAAGTTCAAAGGCACCTAGTGGACTGTGAATTGATGGATGAGAGCAATTTCCAAAGCATCTCTCTGGAGGAGGCAAGCAGCCAGGAATGACAATACTCACTCTCTGTAGGTTTCATAACTGCTGGTGGCATATGAATGAGCCTGCCTGGGTTAGCACCACGCCACCCAGCACAGGGAGGTGAGATGAAGAGGAGAATAAACCTCTTAGGGCTTTCCTACTGTGTCAAGCATCATGCTGGGTGCAAAATCTATCTCAGGCAAGCCATCCATCCCCTGAAAGGTAGACAGTTGATTCTTGTTATTCATAATAGTTATATTCTATAAAGTCGCTGCAAACACTGAATTAGCCAATACTGAACCATTACTCCTAGAAAAAATACAGGTTAAGTTCCTTTGAGCTTCAGTCACAACATTTTCATCAACTGATTAATACATAATCTTGTTTTATGTGTGTTTGTTTAAAGGCTCCATTACTGAATATGTATTACTGGTTCATTACTATTGAACTCACAGCCATCAGCCTTATAACTCATGCCTTGAAAAAAGCTTATCAACACACCTATTTTCTCTGTAAGACACATCACAGTCTTCTTGCACTTAAGAGCTCTAGACAACAATTCATCACTACATTTGGGACCATTTCAAACAGAGAAATCACCTCAAAAAAAAAAGCACAAAAATTCAAAAGACATGGCACTAAATAGACCACAAAAAGGATACTTGTTTAAAGTATGACAGCTGAAACCAGAAGGTGGAGTACATCTTGTTCGGCCTCAGCTGAGAATATGTGCATTGGGTCACTCAAAATTTTCACCATTCTGCACATGTCCACACAAAAGTTCCATGTGGCCAGGCAATGATGGCTCATGCCTATAATCACAACGCTTTGGGAGGCCAAGGTGGGAGGATCACCTGAGGCCAGGAATTTGAGACCAGCCTGGGCAACATAGGTAGACCCCTGTCTCAGCAAAAAAATTTTAAAAATTAACCAGGTGTGGTGGCATGTACCTGTAATCCCAGCTACGCAGGAGGCTGAGGCAGGAGGATCGCTGGAGCTCAGGAGTTGGAGGTTGAAGTGAGCAGTATTGAGCCACTGCACTCCAGCCTGGGAGTGAGACCCGTGTCTCTGTAAACAAACTTCAGAGAGATAGAGAGAGAGAAAAAAAAAAGAGAGAGAGAGAGAGAGATTTATTATGAGGAATTGGCTCACACCAAGATTACGGAGGCTGAGAAATCCCAAGATCTGAATCACAAGCTGGAGACCCAGGAGAACAATGGTACAGTTCCAATCTGAGTTCAAAAGCCTGAGAAACAGGAGAGATATAAGTTTCAGCTGGAATCTGAGTCTAGGGACAAAAACCATCAGGCAGAACAAGACCAAATTCTTCCTTTCTCAGCCTTTTTGTTTAATTTAGACCTTTAAGAATTGAACGAGGCCCGCTTACATTGGGAAAGGTAATCTACTTTGCTCAATCTACAGATTCAAATGTTAACCTCGTTCAAAAACACCTTCATAGGTGCACCAAGAATATTGTTTAACCAAATATCTAGGCACCTTGTGGCCCAGTCAAGTTGACATATAAAATTAACCATTACATCCTGTAAACATTGATTTGAGGTTTGCATATAAATATTAGCAAGTAGGTGAATTTGAAAATATGAAATCCACCAATAATAAGGATCAATTACGTTATCATTCATCAGTGGAATGCTGGAGCCAACTCATACCATCTTGTAAAAGCTGATTCTTATATTTCTGAAATTTTGCAAGCTGGTCATTAAACACCACCATTATTATATACACCTATAAATTAAAATTATATTTAAAAATATAAATAATACTCAAAAACATCACTTCTTAATGATTTTCCAATATTTTACTATCATCTATACTCTTTTTTTTTTTTTTATTTCAGGATATTGTGAGGGTACAAACATTACGGTTACACTTTATGTCTTTGCCTCACCCAAGTGCGGGTTAAAGGTATGCCCTTCCCCCCCTACAATGCTCCCCGTGTTCTTTAGTTGCAGATTTACCCCCATCCCCCTAATCCCTGGAGAGTATTTCTGCCATGTGGTCACCCTAGTGTTGATCAGTTAGTACCAATTTGATGGCGAGTACAAATGGAGCCCATTCTTCCGCTCTTTTGGTGCCTCACTTTGGATAATGGGCTTAAGTTTAATCCAGGAAAGTATAAGAGGTCATCTACACTCTTGAGGTTATTTCCATTTGTAGTATCTTATGACGGATGTACTATGTGAGGGTATGCTATTGTTCATTTCTTCCCCAATCTGTGTTCAGTAAC